>JAYMSP010000840.1:0-40403 GCA_036897095.1 Plantago elongata | reverse complement strand
TATATATATATATATATATATATATATTTATTTATTTATATGTACATAATTAAAATAAAGTATATATATAATTAAAACAAAACAAAATGAAGTATATATATAATTAGTTCGTGTAGAAGATTCTAACGAATTTATATATTTCTTCCAAATATAATTACAATCATCATTTAACATTATATTACAAACATCATCAATAGGACACAAACATCATATTAGTACTGTAATCATCATTCAACATTACATTTCAAGCTACGTATAATTCAAGCATCAAATGTGAAACAAACATTATATTAGTATTATAATCATCATTAGAAAGCATCATATTAATACGGTATACATAGTTTAACATTAATTTATAAGCATCATATAATACAATCATGTAAAATGAAACAAACATCATACTAATTAGTAAAAAAAATTTAATAATGAAAAATGTAGGAACTAGAAGGTATTGATTACTTTGATGATGATTCTTGTATCAATTAGCAGATGCTTGTTTAATTTATTTCAACTGGCATGTGAACGTGTTTTGATTTAATTTCCTATAAATATTGGGATAGATTTTATCAATTATAGTATATTTTATTTTTAATTTACTAAAATCACTAATTTGTAGGAAGTTTTTCATGTATCACTAAAGTCTAAAATGCAAGAAGTTTTTAAAAGTTACACTAATTTATAATCATCTCTATATACAAGATAACAAATATATCTAAGAAAATTTATCATTCTCAATCGTAAAAAAAAAATATAATGTTTATATATTTATTAATTTAAAGATAACAATCTAAAATTTAATACCGATATCCATGTAAGCTTGTGAAGAAATACTCAGCCCACAAATCCCTATATCAATGATGGAAGTGGTGCTGAGATCATTTCAACTACTACTACTATCATTTAACAACATATCAACACTCCAGTAGCTAAAAACTGGTGCAAAAATCCAGAAATACTCCATCTCAATAGTTCATCATCCTCAACTTACACAACTTCCTATTCCATTGCAACTTAAAACTTCAAATTTACAATTGAAGTGTCTGACTATCCGATGAAGTCCGACCATCTATCCGGCCATTTCAAGCTTCACCGCAGGTAGCTGAATAGTGGAGCAGAGCTTGTAAAGTTTCAGCTTGGAACTATTATAGGAGAAAGTTCAACATTAGAAACAACAATCTGGAGGCTTTCCTTTCCACCAAAATGGAGCACACAAGAGACACATAAATATCAAGTTAAAACATTGACAGGGGCAAACAAGTGAATCATCATGAAAAATATCAAAACCATCGGTAAATAACATCTCAATTGATCATATTCACTTGCAGCCTTAGTATCACATTTAATCGCATCATCTTCTTAACTTAAAATTTATATTCGGGGAACAAGTTATACGTCAAAATATAACGTTGTAACATGCGTTACCCAAATTCTAGAAATCACATCATGAATGGCATGCTCAAAACCACATATTTCATATAGTTTACTTATGTGTTCAAGATCATAAAACCCCCAATTGTTTAACGAACACACACACAACAAACCAAACATAAAAAGAACACAACATTAACCGCAGAGATGATAACTGGGAAAGAATAGAGACCACAATATCATTCAGTGAGAATTTTCACTTATTCCAGTCTTCCAACATTTAATAGATGCTAACAACTCTATAAGACTTAAACAGGTATAGGGAAGAGAGCTCGAACGATGTAAGTTGATCATAATTGTAAATAGAAAACTAATAATCACCACTACACCATGATATTTTTATTAATTATTACAGTAAAGTCGAGTTCAATTTATTGTTACAAATCCATAGTAATTAATACCATTTCGAAAATCAAAATGCATTGATGAAGAGGAGGATAAACAAAGCATTTTAAGGTTTGATGCTGAGGCGAACCAAAAGCACTGAAGTCTAAAACATCTCATTGTTGTCTCATTAACTTGTTGTTTGTATTATTGTATATTGTTGTTCCATACGAGAAAGCTAAGTGAAGTAATACTCAATGATTTTGATTGGCACCCGTGGACCTTCTTGCCTACAACCAGAATACATCGTCAACACCAAAAATGAAGGTATAATTCTTAACACCTAACTTTCATTAACTTTTATGGACACAAGAATCATAAGCTAGGTGAGTGAAGTTTCACCTAAAGAAATTTCACTCCAGAACAGGACATCAAGATTCATCCAAGGAGCATTCGGGTAGAATTCAATACATTCAGCATTTAAAAAATAAGAAAAAGACCAATCTGTCCTTATACTAATTTGTCTAAAGCATTAACCACCATCCGCATTGCTCCAGATTCATTCTAAAAGTCTAAAACCTCTCATCTCATTCCTTCATTTGCCACAGAAGAATCTCAGAGTAACTAAAATGCCACTTAGAAATTAGAATAAAGTGCACAAAGGAGTAAGTCATATTCAAAACGAGCTACAAATGCACCGAATAAATAAAGAGTTCCACCTTGTTCGACATAAGTGGAAGCATATTGCTGAAAATCTGGCAATCGAGGTCTGAAATCCCCATCCTCTTCCACTTTGACCGCGTCGAAATCGAGATGCTGAGTCCCGATAGAATTAGTATGATACAGGAGCGTGGAGCGCGTTCTAATTTGATTGAGTCCTCCGAGCTTGGCGGTGATATCGGAATCGTCGTCACTCCCGGAATCATCGTCATCGAAAGTCGAGTCAGAATCGGGGGGATTCTATGCAGCTTGTGATCGAGGGCGAGAGAGGATTTTTGTTATCAGACGGATTGGTTGCTCGACTCGGTCCGGATGTCAACGTTGTGAGAATCCAATCATTTGCTTCCCATTGTTGTTGCTTTTGGTGTCGATTCGGATTGGATAATGGATGAAGAAGTTAACTCAGGCCTTTAGACCATCCGCGACTTTGTTGTTCTCCACGTTATTTTTTTTAATATTTTTTTAATTTACATATCATAAAATTGTTTAGAAGTTAAAATAAATGAAATTGCATTTTATTAAAAGCGTTTTAAAATTTAATGGCATAAAACAAACGAGGAATATATTACAACATATAATTAAAAATTTTAAAAAATTCAAATTTGATCTCATTTTGTAGATCGTGAAAAAACGTATCCGTTGGTGATTTTTTTATATTTTTTTATTAAGTATTTTTTGAGTTATTATTTTTCGAAAACGGATAAAAACCAAAAACCGAAAAAAACGAAAAAACGAAAAAACGAAAAATATATTAGGGGGGGGGGGTAAGGTGGCAGCAGTCGATTGCTGCCCGCGCCGTGCCACAACGCAAAACTCCTCGCCGCGCAAAATGCCCATTGGGGCGCCTAAGGCGCGGCGTCTGGCACGACGCCCGTCCGACGGCACCCCATTGGGGCTCGTCTTAGTGCTTCTAACTCCGAGTCCTCCTTGCTCTTAAATAGGGATTGTGCTAACATATTAAGTATAATTTTTCATGATACTCGGCTCTCTTTAGCAAAATTAGTTGAAAAGCTAACTGGTAGATGTAGATGATCAATATCTTTTTTTTTCCTTTCAACAAGCTATTTTGATTAGCTTTTCAAAACAGCTAGTTTGTTTAATAAGTTGCACGTTCACATAACGAGCTTTTTATTAAAAAAGATCATTGAGCTAAAAAGTTAGTGGTAAACGCAACTTATAACCGATAGTCCCATCCTTCCTTGTCCAGCTTCACAACAAAGTCGTCATCCAAGTCCTGCCAGTTTTTCGATGCCATGACCTCGAATTCCAAAAAGATTTATATCAATATGAACCTCACAATGAGATCTATAATATGGTAGGGATTGTTTTCATCTATTATTTTGTTAATCGTTGATAAGCTCAAATTTTATTTTGGGTGGAAAGGAAATGGAGGTGAGGGAGTTTTAAGAGAAGAAGAAGAAACGACAAGAAGAAGAAAGAGAAGCAATAGACAAGTTTAGATTTAGTATGAGATTAGATTTGGACGGTGCAGATGAGGTGCTTGAGAACATGCGTTAGTTGGGTGAAACTGGGCATTTTCATGCCTTGAATGAGATTTGTATTGAAAATTACTCAATTCAACAAAAATTAAAGCCCAATTAATTTTCTCCACTCAATCGTATTATATTATATCATTACTTTGGATTATAATTACATATAATTAATATACTAAGAATAATATAAGGTATGTTTTTGCATTTTACGTCATTAAGAGTATATGAAATGGGAAAACCCATGGTGAATTTGGGCCAGTTCCGAGTTTTTGATTTGACTTGGCCCATCAACAAATTTTATGATCCGAAATCCGAAACAAAGGAAATAGAAATTGTACTACTTTACTAGCTTTCTCCTCTGCTTTGCCTTGTTCCCAAAGACAACTACTTGACAAATCAGCTTGCTCCATTTCAGTTCCCTTGAGCTGCTGCTACAGAAGAAGAATCAAATTCCCAATCCAATGGAAAGATTGCAGCGAATGTTCTCCGGAGCTGGCTGAGCTCTCGGCCACCCGCCACCGGACTCCCCAACTCTCGACACATCGTAGCAAGTCTACATCTCCTCTCTTGCACTCCTCAAGATGCTCAAACACGGTAGATTCTAGGTTTTCGTTTTTGTTGAAAATTGAGCTAATCTATGAAATTGGTGATTTGGAGTGTTAGTTGGTTACTCGTACGTGATTTTCAGGTAGAACTGGTGTGCCTATGGAAGTTATGGGCTTAATGCTCGGCGAGTTTGTGGACGAATACACCGTTCACTTTGTCGACGTTTTCGCTATGCCGCAGAGTGGAACTGGAGTCGCTGTTGATCATGTTTTCCAGACGAATATGCTCGACATGCTTAAGCAGACTGGCAGGTATGATTGAACTTCAGGAGCTTTTTTTGCTTGTGTTTATACGATATGTTGCTCGTTCAATGGATTTGGTGATGTTTCGTGGTGATATTGAGGAGATCTGGTGGTTTGTTTTAATATACTAGTAAATCCTATGATTATGAGTTTGTTGTTGGAATGTCACATTCAGAGTGGGAAAAAAAAAAGTCTGAAGAATAAATCATCCTCGGTGTAGAATATACGGTTAGCTAAGGGGGCAAGAAATGGACTTGAGGCGAAGAAAATAAAAGCTCCTGGTGTGACTGTTTTGCTTGCAATTACAGTTAGGTGTCGATTTGCATAGGGGTATAACAGGGCCTTAATGTGGACTGGTCATGCCGTCATTACAGATAGATTATGTTAGAGATAGTTTAGAAGGCAAGCAATTGTAATTGACAGGTGTTCAAGGTATAATACTTCAATGTTAAACATAGTTCATATTCTTGTTCAGGTATAAGAGCAGGATAGTTTACTTTCTTGTACAGGTATATGGCAGGATCTTGACGAAAAATTTGTGTGTTTTACTATATAGTTTGGGATCACAACGATCAGCCACTGCTTTTCATTTATTGTGTACACGGTGTATTTATATGTATATTCACTGGACTCTCTGCAATAGTCTCTAAGAGATCGTGTTTCACTAGAATGTTGCTCTCTCCAATTTCGTTGACTCAACATATTCTGTCATGATGGGATTTGGTTTACATATACATGAAAGTTGGCAGTACTCTAATATACAAAACATGTTTCTTCAGGTAGATGAGTAATCTTGTAGTGGATGGTTGCTTTCATTCTTCCTTAGGTTGTTATCAGCATTTGCCTAAATGAATCTAGAGATGAGTTGTAATTCATTGTACTTAGATTCCATGGATTCAGTTTTTTGTTTATGATTCAATTAGGATGTTTTCTTGAATTTGTTTCAGACCTGAGATGGTGGTTGGCTAGTATCATTTGCATCCTGGTTTTGGATGCTGGCTTTCTGGTGTTGACATCAATACTTAACAGGTTGTTCCCCCACATATGCTGTATCAGGCTATTAAATCAACTGAACTATCTTGAGTCTTGACTAATTAATGGGGTCAGATGGTGTTAAACTTTGAGTGGGCATTTGCTCGTAACGAACTGTATAGTGTTCAGCCATACTTTAAATGATTTACTGTATTATGACCTAGTCCTACTACTATTAACTCCTTTTGGAAGTAAATACAGTTCTGATCACCATATTATGTATCTTTTGATTAAAGTTCCTTACGATTTACTACAAGCCAGTGGTATAAGCCGAAGCATGTATAGTGAAATAAAGAGTTCTTGTTTTGCAAGTAGGAGAGTTGGATGTTACTTTTGGTGGTGACATAGGGAAATTCACATTACTACTTGGTGTATGCTTTCTGCATTTTTAAAGTTAATGGAAGAGTCTGTCTATTTTTCCAAGTTTTGATTGATATTGCCCATATGATCATGCAGAGTTTTGAAGCTCTGAATTAGAGGGCTGTGGCAGTTGTGGTAGATCCTATTCAGAGTGTTAAAGGAAAAGTGGTCATTGATGCCTTTCGTCTGATCAATCCCCAAACAATGATGCTTGGTCAAGAGCCACGACAGACTACATCCAACCTTGGGCATCTTAATAAACCATCCATTCAAGTAATGGCCAATTCCATAGCTTCTGACTTTATCTTAACTATTTGACATTTTAGTTTCTGATTGAGTTGATTTCATTTCAGGCTCTGATTCATGGTCTGAATAGGCATTATTACTCGATCGCTATAAATTACAGGAAGAATGAACTTGAGGAGAAGATGCTCTTAAATCTTCACAAGAAAAATTGGACAGATGGATTGACCCTCGAGCGGTTTGATACCCATTCAAAAACAAATGAGCAGACGGTCCAGGTACATTGATGTTTTCATGACTGCAATTTGTGGAACCTTCTACACTACATATATTGAAATACTACATGTAGGTTAAAAGTTAGTAAAAAACAAACTCGCTTGTGGTTTCTGCTATAGCCATTATATCTCAATCAGGCATCTGTTGGGACATTTTCAACATGCTATAGAGTTACTATTTGTATCCTGTATGGCTTTGCCATGAAATTGGGGTATGTTTATCTGAGTAGAAAGTGACTGGAAGATTGTAGTCCAAATTACAGACGCTGCCTAAATTCTCCAGTGGCTAATATAGACCTCAAATGAGTATTTGAGTCCGGGGCTTTTAATTTGCTTTTAGTATCCTATATATGTTTTTCGTTGGGGGTATAATCTGCAGTCTGTTTTTTTTTATGTATGGTTTTAAATAAGTTGTGTCTGTTCAAATTGAACAGAAAGCAACCTTAGCGCATGTTTCTGCAGTATCCTACCAGCAACAAGTTTGTTATAGTTTTCTATTTGGGATATGAATTGATTTTCTGTGTAAAGAGGTCCTTGATTAATTTGTGCACAAAGTTAAAGGAAGCACTCGGGCTAAAATAATTTAGTCACCACTGTTCTCTATGATATTGCTGGTGGAACTCTTGCCATCGACTTTCTGATGATTCCTCGTTCTGGCAAAATACAAAATGCAGGAGATGCTGAATTTAGCTGACAAGTACAATAAAGCAGTCCAGGAAGAGGATGAATTAACTCCAGAGAAACTAGCCATTGCTAATGTGGGTAGGCAAGATGCTAAGAAGCATCTTGAGGAACATGTCTCAAATTTGATGTCTACAAACATTGTTCAAACTTTGGGCACGATGCTTTTGACACCGTTGTCTTCTGATCTCTGAGTCGTGAACATTGTTCAATTTTTCGTTTAACAGTTGGTGGCAAGCTCTCTTTTGCTTCTATCCATGCAACTTCCTGAATATGTCGGGAGGGCTATTCGCTTCATTGTGCTCTAGTCAAGACTGATCTTTGCTTGTTATATTCATTAGGGTATCCACTGGAATTCGTTTTATTTAAAATATGATCCTACGATGCTTACTTTATGTTGTTGTACAGTAAAAACTCCATACAGTCATATCGTCGGGACCGGAAAAAATATTCTTATAGAGAGTTTATTTCTAATTAGATGCTTGTACTAAAAAATATTTTTATATAAGAAAATAATGTGCATAACTTAGATGTTATATTTATTGAACAAAATTGTTAAATGGTAATTGACAAGCTACAAATATTTTTAGTCCAATAATAAAGTTCATATATTGATAAACTACTACTTACACGGAAGCTGAGATATATGTTTATTACTCAAAAGTTCAAATTAATATCACAAATAATTTTAGATAAGTATTTCATATTTTAAATTTTAAAATGAAAATCATATATATTAATAAATATTAATGAATATTTTGTCATTTATAACTATAGAGAGGTATATTTACTTAAGGCGGGATCTGAGAAACTCATAAAATATGATAATGTGGAGTTTATTCTTATTTATAATTATATTTAAGTTGGGATTGAAATTTTTTATAATTATAAGAAGTTTATTCTTATAGAGTATTTGTTTCTTTAAGGAATTTTTACTGTTGATCATGAAAAAGGATGTAAAACTGGTTTTGTTGTCACTAGTAAAAAATGTATCAATTCCCCGAAAAGGGATATGTATTTACTAGTATGATTGTGATCATTCCAAATTGTTATCATGGTGTACTTACGATCAAAAGTAAGTTAGACTTGCTCACAAATCATGGTCAGAGTCTAACAAATCATCATCAGGTAATTGTGTCCGATCTAAGACTTTAGTCGAGGTCTAATTAAATTATTCATAAACAGTTTATTTCATTTTTATTTTTTTATTTCATTTTTATTTTTTACTAAGATTCTGTACTATGACTAAACTTCAGATTCAATTAATAGTTGATAAGGTGTCGTTCTGACTATTGTCAGTCAATGTATCAACATCTGACAGGTGTACATTACACTCTATCGTACTCAATCATTGCTCCATATCGCACTCTAATATCGTTTTATATCGTCCTCAACTGCTATTTATTATTTAAATTTAATTTTTTCGTTAATTTTTTTAAAAAATTAATTAAACACATATTATATAATTTGCAAGAGAATTATAATCTTAAAAATTAAAATTAGTCACAAATATTAATATTACTCAAAATCAAAGCTGACAATTAATGAAAAATAAGACAACATCCACATGAACCCTAAATTAAAATTCTCCGATTGTTTAATTTGATTTTTATTAATAAATTTTATTTTTTTCTTTAATCTCCTACTTTAAAGAATATTTTAATTTAATTTTAATAATTAGTTTTAACCTTTTGTTTAAAATTTTTAATTTTGTTAATGGAATATTGAATATATAAAGTCAATGAAATTTGAAAATTATTTTTTAGATATATTTAAGTGATATGGCTGGTTAGAGTTTTAGAATAACATGTAGTTTTAATTCGATAGAACACCACTGACGATAGAAAGTCGCCACTAAACGTGGACACCATATCTCAGACAGAAAGCTCTACCTGTTGACCTCATGATGGAGAAGAAGGTACTGCTCGTCACCGGTGCTTCGGGCTACTTAGGCGGACGTCTCTGCCACGCTCTCGTCAATGGCGGCTATTCCGTCAAGGCCTTCGTCCGCAAAACCAGCGATCTCTCCTCCCTCCCGCCACCAACAACTGACGGTTCTTTCCAACTTGTCTACGGCGATGTCACCGATTACCCCTCCCTCCGATCTGCTTTCTACGGCTGCCACGTCATCTTCCACACTGCTGCTCTAGTCGAGACTTGGCTTCCTGATTCCTCTAAATTCACTACTGTAACTATTAACTAACTAACCTCCATTTCTGCTATTGTTGCTTTCAATTCAATTTGGTGAATTGGTACTTGTTTTGTGTTCTGTAGGTGAATGTCGGAGGTTTGAAGAATGTGATCAAAGCGTGTAAGGAGACGGAGACGGTAGAGAAGGTTTTGTATACATCGTCGTTTTTCGCATTGGGATCGACTGATGGGGGAATTGGGGATGAAACTCAGGTATGGATCGATTGCTGATTTTTACGTGTGATTTGTTGAAAAGTTATATGTGAACTGTGAAGTGACTTTGTGGACTGTAGGTGCATCATGGGAAGTTTTTCTGTACTGAGTACGAGAAGTCGAAGGCTGTTGCTGATAAGATTGCGTTGGATGCTGCAGCGGAGGGTGTGCCGATAGTGCCGCTTTATCCTGGAGTTATATATGGTCCTGGGAAAGTTACAACTGGGAATTCGGTGGCGCTTTTGGTATTGTGGATATTGTATTTAATTAGTTTTCAAAAGCTTCAGTTTCTTAGTAACATTTATGAGGTTGATTGAAGTCATTGTTTATTGAATATTCATACAGTGATTCTGTGTTGTTCATGCATACTTTGCATATTAAAAGATGATCATTGGTAGTCATGATTTTGAATGAAGTTAACAGCATGAGCATGCTTCTTTTTTTTTATGCTTTCTTAATTGCTTTTGATAAGACTTAGGTTCAGAGTGGTTGATAGAATGCCGTATTGCTCCCTTGGCAGTGACGTGTGTTTTGTCTCTTGAAATGTATTCTGCATCTGGTGATCGCTGGTGATGTAATTTGTGATTCTATTTTGGAGTCATTATTTGTACGCTCAATTGTTGCACCTAGTTTCTTTCTCGCATCTTTGCTCCTGATCAAGCAATTCTTATTGTCTTATATATGGCCATATTATGGGCTATGTGACATCTAGGCTGACCAGAGTGATAAGCTAGTTTTATGCTTCATTTGAATTAAATGGATTTTGTCCCCAAGAAAGGGAGTGTTGTTGAACTTGACATTCACCCTTGCTATTAGTGATTTTCATTGACTATCTTTTGGATCTGATAATCATCTTTTATTTGTTTCAGCTTGTTGAACGTTTTAATTGGCGGCTGCCTGGTTACTTGGGTCCAGAAAAAGGATTCTCGTTCAGCCACGTAGATGATGTGGTTCAGGGCCACATTGGAGCAATGGAGAAAGGTCGAGTGGGTGAAAGATATCTTCTTACTGGGGAAAATGCTTCCTTCAAAGACGTTTTTGATTTAGCGGCAATCATTACTCAAACATCAAAGCCTCGGTTTCGCATCCCATTGTTTTTAATAGATGGATATGGATGGATATGTCTTCTTGTCTCCATGATAACAGGGAAACCTCCCTTAATTAGTCCCCCGGTATGGAATCAATATTGTTTATCATGCTTAACTGTTCCTCTACTGATTAGCTTTTGAATGATAGTATTTCTTATTTGTCTATTTTTTTGCTGTCACTGGTGGCTTGTGATAATGTTTCTCTGATGCTCTTCTTACTCCACATAAATCCTATATTATCATGTGATAATCATTACCACTTCCAATATACTTGCAGTATGTGCACAGTTGGGGATATGTACCAATCAGCACTCAGTAGTACTTTAAGATTGTTCTAAAGTTGTGGTGCTAATATAGCATCAGGAAGGTGTTTTAACAATTGATGAATAATGTAAGACAACACATAATGAAACCCAACCAAGAATCTTTCCTGTTTGAAGTACTGCCTCCCATGTAGCCAAGACTTTTTTGGACAGATCATTAGGGTGTGACTAGGATACTGCTCGACCGTTACCCCCTGCTTGTGATTTGCTTGATTTTCTTCCACTTCAATTGTATGCCTTTACTAAATTTGTGGATTCACATTGATGTAGTGCTACGAAGGTGGTTTGAAATCATCCCCAATTATTTATTGCTATATATATGACCCTCACTTTCCCTTCATGCTGATGTCTTACTATCTTGCTGTGAGCAGACGGTGCGTGTTCTTAGACATCAATGGGCGTACAGCTGTGAGAAGGCAAGATTGGAGTTGGATTACAATCCCAGAAGCTTAAAAGAAGGCCTGATGGAGATGCTTCCTTGGTTAAAGCGCTTGGGTTTGATCAAATACTAAAAGTAGAGTCCTTACTATTATCATCTTGCGCCTGAGGATTTTTAGGGATCCTATATATCTTGATTCTTGAGGGTTTAAAACAAGTAACATAAGAAACACATGAACAGCCAGGAAACTGGCGTCTTATTTCACTAGATTGATGTCTTCACCTAGATCCTAGAGGTAAATTCAGAACTCTTTGTCTTCTTGACACCTTGTTTGTACCCAGGTTCATAGCAACTCTCTCATTTTCTTTCTGCAAAAACGATTGGTACCAACTTACAATTGTAAATTTATACTATTACAGTTACACTTTCTTACCACTACTACTGCTAGTAGAATCCTTCCTTCCAATGTCTTGCATTTACATGTTTATGTGTTTGGTTCTGCATTTTGGTGATACATTCATGAAATTGTACTTGTCATTATGAATCGAATGTATGTAGTATGTTGGGGTGGGTTGATTTATTCGGAAAGGTTTGAGGTAAACCCGAATCTGTTGGCCCGCTGCAGGGCCCAATAAAACCCGGTCGTTGCTCTTGAACGTAAATTGCAATATGTACAAAGTAGATTCAGCTTGCACAAATGGAAAAGGAGAGCAATTAACCATAGTTTTAGCCCGTTGGAGCGGGCATCAACCCACTCAAATCGAATATTTTGTACATAAAAAATTCAATTTCGATTGCTCAAATTCTATACCAATCCGTCCCCTATAAATGCATTGGGAACTGTAATTACTATTGATTTACCGAGCATTCAAAAAACTGGGGTTCCAACGGTCAAATTGAGTAGCATATAAATTTGAAACGAGCAAACCAGAAACTCTTTTGACCTACTTTTACAATTGTTTTCTCTGTCTCAACTCAAACTCTTGACAAAATCAAGAAGGAAGCGAAAATGGTGATGTCTAAGTCGAGTTATGAAGCAGTACGTGAGCAAACAATGGAAGAAAACAAGAGAAGATTGGAAGAGCTTCATCTCCCTCTTCTCTCTCAGGCCCTCAAGAAGGCTTCCTCTCCGAAACCTTCACCGGTATAACTCTCTTTATTTCTCTTTAAAAAAAACCCAAGGCTTTTCATGTGTCTAATTGTCTCACAAAAACGTGAAGATGAAGAAGAGTACACCTCGAATAGCCAGGAAACAGCTTGTTCCAGTGAGAAGATCATTAAGGTTTTCCCAAAAATCAGCTCCTGAATACAAAGAGGTATGTAGTCTTATTGTTTTGATGTCTCTTAGAATAAAAGGTGAACTTTTTGGTTTCCGAACTGGTCTTCTTATTGTTTTTATCGTCTCTTCGAATAAAAAAAGTGAAGTTTTTGGTTTCTCAACTGGTATTTGATTGATAACCAATGAACCCTTGATAACAGGTTACTGTTTATGAACGAGTGCAGCTGCCTAGAAGGTGGGTTAATACCATTTGGGTTCAAACATTTTTTTACAAGTATCACGTTTTTAAGTTACTATAGTTTGGGATGTTGTAGAATTACGCATAGGACGAGAGATATCTCTGGTCGGGTGTATGCTTCAGATGAAGCAAGAGAGCGTGCTGTTGCCAAAGCATCTGAGCTGGAGTTAAGTTTGGGGACTGATTATCCGACGTTTGTGAGATCTATGCTCCCGTCCCATGTTAGCGGCGGCTTTTGGTTGGTGAGTGTTGATGTAGAGCTTTACCTTTGATGTGTGCAGGTTGAGGCATTTTTGTTTTTTTACTGCATTTCATCTCTAGCGTATGACTATCAATCAACAAAGAAAATGTTAGGCAAAATGGCACGACTCTTTCAGCTTTAGGATCTTAGGATGGATGGTTTCGTTTTATTTAGTCACTAATGTGTAGTTGGGAGAGAATAACCTAGGAACATCGATTATGTTATTCTATCTTTATATTAGACATGGATCACATTTTCGAACTCTTCTTCGACAAGAATAGCTGATCTGAAAGTTTAACAATTTTACAGGTGCTTTTACTTGCTCCTATAAATATTATATTATGAGATACTAGCTTATGAATTGCCAAGTTATGCTAAGATTTTTAAAGCTGCAAACTAAACACTGTTCCTTGTTGCAGGGCCTTTCGACGACTATTTGCAGGAGAATACTTCCGAGGAATGATGGAGTGATTACACTTGTAGACGAACAAGATGAAGAATGGCCAGTAATCTATTTGGCTAGGAAAACTGGACTTAGTGGTGGATGGAAAAAGTTCTCAGTTGATCATGACTTGGTTGATGGTGATGCTCTTGTTTTCCAGTTGATCCGTTCAACCACATTCAAGGTGACCAACATTTCCAATTTTAATCACAGCAGAACATTTTGGTTTAATAAACAATGCCATGTTCACAAATTCTGCTTGTTATTCTGCTTATGGTGTTTACAATCAGGTGTTCATTACAAGGGTGGACGAATCTGGAAAGACTGTCAATAAAAGAAACGACTGAGGTTGAGGAGGGGTCGCCCTAACAACGCCATTTGAACTTGGGAGGATGGATTAATGAAGTGTACTCATTCCTCTGGTATTTTGTAAGTAGTCGGCTAGGTTAATTGGAAGCTGTTGTTTGGGGGATTATTAGGAAAAAAATAGAAGTGCAATATCATATGTAGGTTTTGGCTGATTCGCCTAATAGCGGACTTGTATTCGGAGTCCGATTAACTGGAAAGGAGCACATTGAATTGGTGTTACTCATTAACTGTTGCTCATTAATCTCAACGAAATCTTTGCTTTGGTGGTTTGATTTTCTCTTGCTACTTGTCAATTTTGCATGTAAAGTATGATGTGCAGGATTGTTGGTTTAACTGTAATTTGGTTTAAAAATTTAATTTTGCTTTATTCTATGCATCAGTAATTCTAAGAACATGTACCGACCTACTTTACTAACGGTGATATTTTAAAAGGACGGTGAGAATGATCTGGCGAATTTTGAGAAAATTAATTAGAAAAAGGATATTTTTCAAATAAACCCGAAAACTATTATAACAAAATGAGGTAATGATTGTCAAACAAAATGAATAAGGGAATTGTTTAAGTTAATAAAAAGTTAAAGTTGAAAAGTTGTTTTACTTCAAATTACTCACTTAACTTTTTTAATTGTGTAAAAAATTTAGTATTTCACATTCAAAGAAGTTGAGTGATTAATTTACTATATTTGGATTAAATTTTAATTCAATTCCATTCGTTGATTACCATGGCAGCAGCTGACCGGAGCTCCGGTTAAATGAAAAAAATTAAGAGTAATATTCGTGTATGAATTGGTTTGTTCGGAGCTCCGGTGATTGACGGTGGTTTGTGGTTGTGGTGATAATTGAAGAAGGAGAATAAAATGTGATGGTGATTTTTGGAGAAGAAGATTAAATTTGAGGTTAAATTGTAAGGAGATTGTTTGGGAGGTGTGATTTTTGTAATTATGTAAATTTATATTTATAAAATTGTTTAAATGTTGAAAAATATTAACAAATTAATTAAAATGCTTAAATTTTGACACTTGTTGAATTTTAAATGATACTGCGACGTAGTAATGAGATTAACCAAATTCATGTGTGTTACATTTCAAGTAGAAAGTTCATGGTTTGAATTTCCTCCTCGATATATTATATTATATTGTACTGATTGCTCATACTTTGAATATTGTATTATGATCGTACTATATTGTATTATTTCACTTCAAGTCGATTGCGTCTTCATATTTATTTTAATTTGACGGTTTTACCTCCCGTACGGTGTCTATAAATTAGAAATTTCCAAGTATAACCCTGAATTGGTCCACCCGGGCGGAATTTCCCACAGCAAGCCACACACTATCATCACTTCTGAAAGCTCTGTAGCAAACCAACAATGGAGCCATCATCATCGTTTTCCTCACAACCCTCGGTAGGTCCACCGCCCAACCCCCTCATCCATCTCTCCACCTTCTTCCACCGCCTCGCCAACGACACCAAGCGTTTCGCCGCCAATTTCCTACCTCCTCCTCCTCCGCCTTTCGCCGCCTTATCTCAGCAGCGACAATCCGCAGCCATTGCCGCACCGCTCAACTCCGACCACGTCGCAAAGAGGCTCGCCGGAACTTCAGTCTACACCGTCAGCAACACGAACAATGAGTTCGTGCTGATTTCTGATTCCACCGGAGTCAAGTCCATTGGCTTGCTTTGTTTTCGCCGTGAAGACGCTGAAACTTTTCTCGCTCAGGTAAAACTTTACTGTTACTGGTGTCTGTTCATGAATGTGTTTAATTTCCTATTTGTTTATTAATTGGACTGGGAATGCCTAATTCGAATTGTGAATGTGTTTCATTGGTGACTTGGTGTTACTGATTTTTGTTACTTTTGATTCACATTCTGCGTGTTTAGGTGAAGTCGAGAAGAGGAGAAGTGAAAGGTGGTACGAAAGTGGTGCCGATAACTCTTGACCAGGTAATGTTTCATTTGCTTTGTGCTAAACTAACATTGTTAACGATATATATACTGTATTAGACATAATTTGCTTTACTATTCCATTTATGACTTTCTTGCACCGCACCGTAGTGTTTTATGACTTGTAAATTTGAGCTGACACTGTATTAGACATCAATATGGATACTCTATTCGAACTGAAGAGGCTGTGTGTTAGTCTTATTTTAAAAACTAAAATGCAGTTGTTGTTATGAACATGACATTGTTGATTAAATTGTTTCAAGAGTAGGTTTCATTGAGCATAAACTTTGCTTCCTTTTCTTTGCAGGTTTATATGCTGAAAGTTGAAGGAATAGCGTTCAGGTTCTTACCTGATCCTGTTCAAATAAAAAATGCATTAGAGGTTAGTGTTTTAAATATCTTTCTGGAATTTTTGTTTCCTCGTGCCATAATCATTCAAGCCTGCCTTTCATCTTAGATACTACTATGTTCTTAGAATTTACAAGAAAGTTGTATAAAATCGTTTTTACCAAAATTTCAGAACATGAATAATTTAAGGTGACAGAATTTAAGAGAATGTATGTTTTGTCTTTGATTAATGAGCATGTGATTCGTTTCTCCCATGATTACCAACCATTACTTCTGGATGTGACATCTTTGAGCAGGCATCTTCTTACTCTAGGTTTAGCTTACATGGATGTATAATATGTGCTGTAATCATATAATAAGAGCATCACACACTCGGGGAGTTGCAGGAAGAATTTTAAAGATTTGATTTGGGATCTAGAAAACAAGAGTTGGAGCATAAGGCTCGTGTAGGGGGTTCAGGCCTGAGTGGAATACATTCACCTTTGGTTTATAACAAGTGATGTATCTAGAATGTTTCATGTACTGAAATAGTTCTAAACATGTTTCTCAATACCGGTATGAAATTGCTAAAAGTTCAGTTAAAAATGGAAGCCGAGACTATTTCATGCTCATAGTTTTGAAAGGATATTAGACAATATCTCAGAAGGAAGAAAGAAAGTAACGGATATAAGAGATATTTGCATTTTTATGTTATCAAAATACATGATGAGAGTCACTAGAGAGTAATGAGCTTTTTTCTTTCAACCCGAATATAACATCTTGCCAGATAATGTGACATACGTGACTGAGTTCATGCAAAATAAATTAATCTCTAAAAAAAATCAGTATAAATGATAATGGTATACATGACCTTTAGTTAACTTTGAAATTTGAGTGAACATAAAACTTGGTTTTGGCCTACTCCTCTCAATACGCACTGTTTCAAATTGTTCTTATGTGTCTGCTTATTGTTCTTAAGGCCAGATTGATTGTGTTTCTCCTTTAATAAGTTAAGAGTTTGTAAACACTACCATAATCTTTTGATTTTTGAGTTCAAGAGCTTTCTGAATAACTGATAGTAGTATTCTTGTAAGAAGCTCTTAGTAGCTATTGATATTTAATAGGCATATATGCATGTAATGTTCATTGTCACTTCTCTAAAGATATTTCTATGCATCAGCTCAGTCATGCTAAGTTGCTAACTCTATATCTTCTGATTCCATTTTCTATGAAGTATTAATATGCTTTTATTGACAATTTCCCATATTGTTCTAGTTAAGGGCGTCGGATGTTAAGAGTGGATTTGATGGAGTTCCTGTTTTCCAGGTATGCTAACAAACGTCCGCAGCATTTGTCTTATTTCCTTTTATATTAGATGACCCCTTTCCCGTGGTGATGCCACAATAACATTTTAATCTGTATTTATCTGGAATCATCCTGTTCAATTTTTGTTTTATACATGGGAGTGGAACCAAGCAATAATGTCATGGGAAGCTGGAAGGCATTCTAAAGCACAAAATGGAACAAAGAACCTATATTATTAAGCATTAGACCTGGGTGAAGCAAGAAAAAAAAGTTGCTTAGAGTCAGGGTGGAGGGGTTACTTCTTAAATAATCGGATCTATGTGGGGGTGTTTCACGTAGAGTTAATTTAAGGAAATGTTGGGCACTTGATGTGACGTGGTTGTGCTCTTGTATCAACTTTGTTTGCATCATAGTGCTGATAGTTCTTCATCAAAAAGCGTGTTTAGAGAACCAACAATGGATAGAATACACTTTTTAGCAAGAGCATACTATGGAACAAATCTTAGTGCATGAATATTTATAGTTGCACATGGAAATGCGATTTTATATTTGAGAGCAAGTGCATTAAACCCCATAAATGTTTTAGAGTTCTAAATTATAATTTCTCTCTGAACATCCAAAATGTGCAACTTACCCCCCTCAAACTAAGTTAAAGTGTGCAACATAGGACAAAAATAAACTTTAAACAATTTTAGGGGTAATTTTTGGGTTTTCGAATATTATGTGTGCTCTTGCAAAGTTCAGTCACAGTTTGAAGCTTTGGTGTCGATGTTCGACAAGTATGGTGGTGAAGCAAATTTCTCTATATAATGTAAAAATAAACACTTTGGTTTCATGGGTTACTTCCAAAACTTACAATATTCAATTTCTGTTGCTTTTGGAACTTTGTGAAGACATGGTAGACTGTCTCCAGATCTTGAGTTCCTATCAGAATTCAGATATAGTGTTTTGTTAAGTCAACTTGGGCAGTTATCTCAACTTGCAACTTGTGTTTTTTGTTGCTGAGTTTTGAGTTCTGTCTGAGCAGAGAGCAGGCCTCCCATCTGCTCTCTCCATTTCTTTCTTTTTCTTCCTGTTTTTTCCTTTTAAAAACTTGCTTTCCATGGACTACTTTCCCCATCAAATTTATCTATAATTTCTGCGTGCAGTCCGATCTCCTTGTAGTGAAGAAAAGAAACAAGCGGTATTGCCCCATATATTTCCAGAAGGTAGTTTACATATTGTATTCCACGAAATATGTTAATAAATAACTTATGAGGTTTCACCCTGATACTAAAAATCTTCTTGATGATAATACAGGAAGATCTAGAGAAAGCACTGTCAACTGTGTCAAGGATGCCAAGAGGTGTCCCTCCGCAAATTATGGTATCATAAATGTCATTCACATGTAACATTTTTTCCTATATATTGTCAGTTGAATCAGTTCTAGTATTTTGGATCTGATGACATCTAGATGACTAGATAATTGATGGAGTATCTCATGATCACTCTCCTTCGTACTGTTCTAGTATTATTGCCTTTTGCACATAAAAACAATCTTAGTTGTCCATAGATTTGTATTGCCAGTAATTTGTACTAAAGTTTCCAATTTCCAGTCCTCGGTGTGGGTCATGATCAACTTAAATTTTAGAAAACTACAGTATTATTAAGCATTAGTATAATATCTAACCTCAACATGGTCAGGCAGCAGTACCTTCTAGAATCTGAGTCTCGGGTAAATTCAACCTTTTCCTGAAATATAAAATGCACTTGCTTGATGGGCCCCACGAACAGCAGAAGCGTCTCACAAGTAAAGAGGCAGTGTGAAAAACACATAAAATCCAATGCCTGATCCCACCACAAGCTCCCAGTTTGTTCCATATGGCAATTCCTTCAGATTTGGTGGGCTTTGTGCTTGTGATTATGCTGTAAGATAGGGGACATGAGTGAAGGAAATAAGGAGCTTCTTTCCCTAAGCTGACATGTCAACCTATGTTACTAACTATGTACTGGATTTGGGCTCGGCTATTTCATGAAAGAATTTCAATTTTGCCTAAAATGAAGTGTCCTCCTAGTGCCACCCCATGTGGTGTGTCAAGTGTCCGACATGGGTATGCAAGGATGGAAGAGTCCGGGTAACATACCAGTATGCCACTAGTTCCAAATTTAGACCTCTATTCCTAGGGGATTATATGTTTCCTAAACTTCCTTCCGTGTCTTGTTTCCCATAAGAAGTTTCCTCTGAGTTGGCTTTTCTCCTCTGGAGATCACCTCCTCTTTATTTTATTTGAACTGAGATTATGAATCTAACAATATTTTGAATGATTGCAAATTTGCAACAATGGGCGTTCTTAAATGTTTCCATATCTTTAATGTCCTGTTATTCGTTGGGTGAGCACTACCTACCTAATAAGCTATTTATTGGATTCAATTTGGCAGGTCGGGAGTTTGGAGGATGTACTCAAGAAAATGGAGGTTTGTGACTCGAAAATTAATCAACTTTCAGTAGAGTTAGTGTATGACATCTTAAAGACATGCTATGATGACATAATTGTGCTCATTGACAAATAATATTGCTTGCTTTGCTTCTTGGTTTTTCCTTTTTTTTTTCTTTTCGTTTTGTTTTTTTTTTTTTTTTGAGGTCATTTTGTTGAATGATGTATCTCCCCATGTCCAGATAAGTGGAAAGAACTCCGGGTGGGAAGACTTGATCTTCATTCCACCGGGTAAAAGCCATTCTCAACACATTCAAGACATTACGAAAAGAGCATAAAATTTTGGGCACAAAATCCCATTTGGCTGGGAGCAAGCAGGCAGACGCAGAGGAAGTCTTGCGTGCATCCTTTCTTGATCATAACCACTGACTTGAGGGAAATTATCAACTGGTGTTGGCTCTATGGACATAATTATTCTTTGGAGAACATCCACATGACGGGAGTAGTAGAAGGAAATACTTTCAGGATGAGAGTTGAGTTGAGATCCTATCCAATAGCTGCAACGAAGGCCTGGATTGTATTTTGTTTTCTTTGAATTTTTCAATCTTTGGTTTTGTTGTACTTCATTATTGCAACAATTCTAGATTCTCTCCTGCCAAGGTTTTCCTTGTTTCAAAGTATCTACCATTTGTTATTAGGCAAATAATATTTTTATGCATAGTATGAAGTCATTTTATTATGCATATGTTATGTTAATCTGGACACTGTATTTACTCGTGCGGCTTATATTATCATCTCACCCAGACACTAGCTGACATATGTAGTACACTATCTATTTCAGCAAAATCAGTGTTGATGGTGGAATCGGAAGGGAAACATTTGATCACCATTTCGAAGCAAATTGCAGCCTAGTTCATCACAATCAAGGTCAGTTTTGCCTGAACTCTGAAACTTCGAATGTTGGCTAATATAACACACAAGCATGCTTTAGGAAAAAGGTTTTTAGTATCTTGAAAGATCAGCTTCGATATATATTTACGGTACCAAGAGAATTTGAGGGTGAACTTCCGTTTCTATGAACAGGGGAACATATTTTGTTTCCGCAAGGTGCTCAGAGTCAAAACTCAAAAGTGAGCTACACTTGCACTAGAACTGGATGTTGTATAAGACGCAAATATGTCTGATTTAAGGTAGTAGAAAATGGAGTTTTGGCAGTTGATAGTCTTAATGATTTCTGATGAGCATAAATCACCCATTAGGCTGCACCCTGGCATTAGCATTTAGTAAGGTCTGTCCCTCACATTCCAGATGCTGCCAAAGGTGTGATTGTTACGATCTCAGGTATTGCAAAACAGGTTGGTGGGGTTAATAACCTACTGTACTCAGATACTCATATCGCACATCACTGAAAATGAATCTACTTCATCCGTCTCGCAGATCTTCATACAACAATAAAACCTGTATGGTAGTACGTCTCTACAGTGTAGTAGTGCAACCTAGGCACGACACGATTGGGGTTGGCCCTGAAAATTAAAGGCAGATGGTGATCGACTGATACATCATGTCCAAAGGTGCATGCCATGGATTGCCTTTAATTTAGTATGTCCCCATTCATCATCATAATTCATAATTGGTAGAATATATAGTACTTATGTGCTCTACAGCTGAGACCACAATAACTTTAGCTGAACCACTCACTCGTTCGTCACCATCTGTTCCATTCTAAACCTCAATTTCAACTTTATCCAACCATCGAAAAAACCTAGTCTCAACACCTGGACTAGTGGAACAAGATATATAGCCATATCAACTCACTCTACATGAGTTGACAACATTAAAACCAGACACACCAACATACATATATATTTCCATGTACAACCATTATTCATGGACCGACTGACCGTCAGTGTTGCAAATCTTAGAAGCACGTCGTAAAGGGTTCCTCAGGTATTATTAATTTGATAAGTTTAACCGTATAATTAAGTGAGCAACTTATATTAGAAATCGTTTTTAGCGACATCTGATCAAGCATTATGTAAACATTGCATGCATATAATGCAACTACAATGTATACGTACAATATTTCAAGTATAATAATTGAATGGGTGAATGGTCTCTCACAGAAGTGTGTAATTATTAATACCTTCTTTCATCACTAGATTTTCAGTTCTATAACTATTTTTTATAAAAAGCTCGTTACGTGAACGTGTAGCTTCTTAAACAAGCTAGCTTTTTTTACACCTTCTTTATTTTTTATTATTATTTTAATTTTTTACAATAAAAGTACGCATCAACTTCTATGTATAAAGCTTTTCGGGGGGAATATTATTCTTAAAATGCTTGAGTTTGAAAAAAAAGAGGATCAACTTTTCCATTTATCCGCATCCAAATTAATGGGAATAGCGTTCAATTCTAATTCTAACATACATTAATTCTCACATGGCACTGCTAACTAGCTATTAGGTGCACGGTTGCCAGATCCAATGGTTCCCCAACCCGACTTAAATCCTCTCAGATCGTCTTCGCCTCCAAGTCGAAGTTAAACCAGGTTGAACCGTCGAGTTTTAAAATATAAATTACATTATTACAACATTAATTAGCTAATCGGGTCCAATAACGACATATCAAAGTTACTAATAACATTTTGATTATGAAAATGATACTCCCTATCTTTCTTAATTACTGAATTTGCACGAATGATCATCTTCTTGTTCTTCTTCTCTCCAAAATTGGGCTTTGAGGCCATCAGATGGAATCGGAAATGGGCCATAGTTAACTCCCTCAGAAGGTCCCACCAATGCATACCTACAAACCAACAATCATGAAATCCTTAAATATCACACACCACTCATCATACGACTATTCTCTCTCCCATTCAATCAGTCAATCTTGTCTTGTGTAAAGATTCAAATAGATTCGTTTGCATATATGCAGGATGCAGCTTCCCTTACTTTATTGTCACAGCAAGGTAAATAATTGAATGTAGTGCCTACCGGAAACGGGTGGTGAGGTGATGTAGAAAGACGAGCATTTCCAACTTTGCGAGTTGATTACCAGGACATGCGTGTCTTCCTATCCCAAAGGGCATATGTGTGTTGGGTTTGGGGGCATCCTGTGTGACATAAATAAAAGTCATTAGTGGTGTTTCTTGATTTAATTTGAGCAAAAATGAAGGAATAGTGATTTTTGTTAGTAATAAATGTAATAATTGTATGGATGATATGAAATCGTACCTGGAATCTCATGGGATCAAACTTTTGAGGGTCATTGAAAAATTCTGGATTCTGATGAATGTTTCGTAGCAAAGGCATTACTTTCCACCCCTTTGGAATAAGGTAGCCTGTACCAATTTCAACATTAATTAATAAATTAATTAGTATCATCACATCGATCACTATTTAATTATAATTTTAATTTTAATGATCCACCCCCATGTCATGCTACCTAAAATTAACTAGATCGATCAACTACGTATACGTACGTAGTTGATCGATCTAGTTAATTTGTAAGTAAGTTATAGTTGATGTACTACCACATAATCTACTTTACAACTCGTACTCAAGGTATGTTTATCAATGACTTGCAAGTATGGTGTTTGTTAATGAGATAAGCATAATCTAATTTATAGCTAAATCACAAAATTGTAATTATCATTCTAAAAGGGGATGGATATTTATAGTATTTGACATAAAATCTCAACTCGACTTCAGTTGGGTTGGGGGTTTGAAAATGCACTGAGCTGGGATTTTTAAACAAGTAATTAATCGAGGTATAGTGTTAACTACCTTTATGACTATCTATAATATAACCACTAGGGAGAAGAATAGTGAATAAATAGGAGTTGGGTTTTGATTTTTTTTATGAAAGTTTTAAGTTTTGAATTTCCAAATTGATAAATTATACCTCAACTCATCTCAAGTAAGCATAATATAATATAGTGCCAGTAAATACATATGAAAGTTTGATAAAACTCTTAACTCCAGGTGAATCCAAACAAACAGGCATTTATCTATACTAGTACAGTCATTCATGTGGTATGTAGTATGTGCATAATTAAATTTCAAAAGTGATATGTGCCAACTTATGAAAGATAGTAACCGATGCAAAATGGCAAAATGCATTCAATGTAGCAAATGTAGGGGTGTGCATGGATGGGATCAAATCCGATCCGAATTTCAGATAAATTCGATCCGAACAGTAATTTTTACTTTGATCCGAAATTCGATTTAAAATTTTGAATCGGATTCGGATCAATTCGACACCGAATTGAATTTTTTCGAGTTCAATCCGAAAATCAACGACTTTTTCATAAATATTTGAAAATTTTACCCGGACTGTAACATCAAACAAGCCTTCTCAACTAAACAAATTCAAACTAAATTTCACAAAACATTAAACTAAATAAATTTCACAAAAAATTAATGTTCACTATCAACTAATCCAGTCACAAACACTACAATGTTAAAAACAATAAATCTGAAAGTGAGAGGTTGAGCGATTGAACAACGGCGGAAAGTGATGGTCGGAGAGTGACAGCGACTGGATACGGCGAATAGGACTGGAGATGAGTAGAAGAGACGATTGGAAAAAAGAGAAGAGTAGAAGACGATTGTAGAGAGGAGAAGGAAGGATCGTTTTATTTTAAATATGTGGACAGGAGAGAATTATTTAAGGTATAGGGTTAGGGTTTTTGAGTATATATATATTTTTTGGATTTTCGGATTAATCCTAAAATTCGTGGATCGGATCCAATTCGAAATTTTCGGATTGGAAAAAGTGTTGATCCGAAATACAATCCGACGAAGCCGGTCGGGCTGGTTCGGATCGAATTTTTGAATTCGGACTATATACACACCCCTAAGCAAATGTATGAATGAGATGCTTCCTAGTGAAGATGGTTCACCTTTGTACTCTATATCAGCCACTGCCTCTCTAAACAAGAAGGAGATGATGCTTGACACCCTCAAACTCTCATTAATCACCTGCAATCATAGGAGGAATCAAAAATAAAATTTAGGAGTGCGAAAATATATTAAATTCTAAATTTATATGGAGCGAAATGTCGTCGCCCCACCTCTTATTCCCGCACCTTGTGCAATTGATATGGGATCCTTAAGTATAATGTTCAGGTATATAGATAAAAACCCTAATCAATTTTAGTGTAAATTTTATCGTTTCAGAAAAGAGATAGTTTATACCTTGGACGTAAATAACATCTTTCTAGTATGGTTCCACGTCAAATGGAGCTTTTCACCACATGATTGCTGAATTGCCTTTTGTTCAGCCTATACAGACACATTTATGTGATTAAATTATTTGATTAATTAAAATGAAAAATACATTAACATAATCTCACGTAATACAATTATTTTTATAAGTTCGAACATGTACATGAGACATAATTATTCTTTCGTGAAAACTGTAATTACAATGTACCTTGACAATCTCGAGAACTTTGGGGTTGTCATGAAGGTACTTGACAGTCCAAGTGATGGCACTGGCTGTAGTATCTTGTGCAGCAAAAAGCACTCCAATTATGTTATCTTCAATTTGATCCTCCCTTAGAGATTCACCAGTAATATCATCTTTGAAATTCAACATGAAGCTTAGCAACCCCTTCTCTATATCCTTCATAACTTTCCTTCCTCTAATAATTTCGCGGAGTATTGTACTTAGCCTCTTCCTTGCCTTCATTATTTTTAGTTAGCATTGGTGTACTTTTCCATCATGTGAATAAATTACGATCACATGATATATTTAAAGCATGCAGGTGGTTCATAAACTTACCTTGATCGCCTTTCGGTATGGAGTGCCCGGTAAGTTTATTCGGAATGAATTGTAGCCCTGGTTTACTATCAAAAAGAACTTCTTTAGCTCTTCCTTGTAATGCAGTTCTAGATTGCCAAATATAGCCAGAACCCCTACTTCAAATGATAACTGTTTTTTTTTCATTCAAGAAACCCAAAAAAAACATTAATCAGTTGACTAGTTTGTAAAATTGTATTAGATGAGTGTCAAGTTGATTAAAAACATGCAAGAGTGATGAAAGCAAACCATTTTCATCTGAAAGAAAGTGTTGATAACACGGCCATGAGCAAAAGAATCCAATGCTGAGACTGTCGAAGCCTCAATTCCTCTCACAAGGTTGCGAATGGCTTCCGGGTACAACGACCCTTGGATGATCTTCCGGAGACGGGTATGGTAGTCCCCTTGGTGGAAGAATAGGGCAGAGGGCCCAAGCAAAGTTTCCTTGCTCTTAGGGTATGTAGGCTTGAACAAATGTTCGTGGCTTACTAGCACAAACCGGGCCGCATCCGGGGTTGCCAACATTACACAAGGGCAACCAAATATTTTGGTCTTGAAAATATCTCCATACCTGCAAAAATCATCAAATGTGATATAGAAATATCAATCTTTACCTAGATCAAGCACAATTAATACATGAAGTGTGATGATTCTAGATGAAGCAAAACATTGTTTCATATTTCAAATTATAGAAAACAAAAAAGAGAGGGACAAAAATGAGAATGGATACTCATTAACCTTGTTTGTTTGCCAACAAAAAATTTATTTGGATGTTGAGAGTAGAGTTGGGTAGTTTGGCCAATGTAAGGCCAACCCATTGAACCTGGAGGAAGTTTTAGTTTTGTCTGATTGTCGTTGTTGTTTCTCTTATTATTTCTAAGTGAAATGAGATAGTAGTAAATTGTAGTGAGGAGAAAGACAAGAAATGGCACAAGAAAAACACAAGTTTCCATTTTTTTTGGTTTGCAAATGTCACTGAGACAGTGTTGGACATTGTTGGGGCCGGTATATATAGACCCCAAATTAATGATCATGGATAGAGATTAGAGAAAAAAATAAGGTAACTGAAGAAATTTCTATCATTAATCTTCTTTTAAATCGACTAAAAAGATATTAATAAGGGTCTAGAGTAAAAAAATGCACTCAACAAAATCATTATAAAGAGAGTAAACACATCTTATCCAAATCATCAAATAAATTTTAGGATACATTATGAAAAATATCAAAAAAATTTAAATAAGTAGTGATGATAATGTTCAATGTACTAGGTTAGTAACTTTTTTCTTGTTTTTTAAGATCAGTAATGCACAATGAATTTTCATATCATTGTTATAAATTTGGCAATGCTAAAAAAGTATGTCAATCATATATTAAAATCTATCCATCAAGAATCAGAAATGTCTTAGATTATATATATCTAATTATATAATACAAGTATTAATAATAAAATGAGAAAAATCAAAAGGTTGAAAACTATCTAAATGAGAAGATAATAAAGTTATAAGAGTAAGTGATTAATGGTTAATAAAGTGGAAAGTCAAATATTATTTAAATTAATAAAAATGGATAGAAAAGAGATGGTGGGTTGAATAGTGGTAAATAAAATCGGATTGTAAATAATATTGCAAAGTTGATATGTAGTCCTATTTAAAAATGAAAAGTAAAAGTTTTGTGTTGATGATAAAATGTCAAAAAGGAAAACTTGAAACGGATCTAGTAATTACAAGATATTTCCACGTTGAAAATATTATCTAACTATATATCAATATTTAGCAATCACTTGAATTTACAAATTCGGGTGCATTATTACAACATGGAAAATGTAGGTCATTAAGTAAAAGAGTAAATACAAATCTTCGAATCTACGACCCATATCCCACTACAGACTTGGAGCCATCTATGAACTAATCCCTTTTGCTGATTATACTTATTTAATAATTTAGACGGACGGAATTAAGCTTGACATTTAAAAGGATTAAAATTTAAACACACTCACTACATACCAATTTAGCAATAAATTAGAAATTAGAAATCAGAAATTCCTACTACAATATGTTAAAGGGTTTTCGAAGTTGAATGGAGTAATGTATGAATTTGAAATTTATAATTTTAAATAGTTGAGTTTGGTCTAGTATGATAATTTGTATTGTTATTTTTCAAAGTATACTTTTTGGATCATTTAAAATTGTATTCTGAACAATGTAGTCGAATTGAAAATGAGTTACCATTTAGGTGTCGGGCAGACCCGATCCGATCCGTATTAGCAAGTGAGACGTCATCAACCCTTTCTTGTATGATGATTCTATCTTGTTCATCAGTTCACCACCAAAACCAAAACCCTGACTGTTAAAAATCTCAGCTTGCTCAACCAACCGATCATCAAAATGACTTCTTTCCTTCAATTTCATCAATAATCATCATCACTACTCCTTCCCATTACTACTTCTTCTACACTAATGGCTTCACTTTATTCTCTAACTCCACCAAACATTTTCTCCTTCCACAGAAACCCCCTCTCGCAAAACCCAATCTTTACCCAATTTTCGTTATCTTTTCCACTCCGCTACACGCCTTCGTGCGCCATTAAAACCACTTCTGACGGTGGACAGGATACCACGGCCGCCTATGGTGGAGCAGCTGATTTGCTGAGCAAGCCTGTGGTGTCTAGTGACAGTGAAAATGAGTCGGATAAGGAGTATTCGGATATAGATGGGGGTGCCAAGGATGGGAATTCTAGCTCCTGGGTTGATTGGGAAGATCAGATTTTGGGGGATACTGTGCCACTTGTTTGCTTTGTCAGAATGGTTCTTCATTCTGGAAAGTAAGCTCACATTCTTGCTTTTTTTTTTTTCTTGTTTTTTACTGTGTTTTGTGAATATTTTTTTGTTGCTATGTCTTAGTTAAACTTATAAAATTACTGGGATTGTGTTGTTTATGCATTGAATGACTGATAGTTGTTTCATACACTGGGAGGATAGAAGGATATGTATTGGCTGGAAGTTTGTGTCATAGTCTGTATTGCTAAGTGATTAAAGGTCCGTAACTCTGTATCTAGTAGATGCATTGTTATACAATTAAATTGAGTTCCTGGACTTGGTGGTAAACTGGATTAACATATGGATACGTTTGAATATTTCCTTTGAAGACGTGCGTTGACATGTACTGCTCAGCTTCTTGGATTCAAATGTCGAGAATTGGATTGTTGTCTTTCAACCGATTATGTTTATGCTTTCTAGTAAAGAATGAATGATTGTCTCATTGTCCGGTATGTGAGAATAGCACGGGGATATTTGTCTTTCTGTGCCGTTAATAGATTTTGTGAAGTTCAGATTCTTGAATCATCAGTGTATTAAACTACATGTAATGCCTGCTTTTTAGGTTTAACGTTTTGTTAACTATTTTGTCAAGTTTCCTTCCAGATATGAAAGTGGTGAAAGGTTGAGTCCTGAACATGAGAGAGCAATTCTGACGAGGTTGCTTCCACATCATCCAGAGTGGCAAAAGAAGATTGGATGTGGAATTGATTACATAACGGTATGCCCCCTTTACTATCTCTCCTCATACCCATATGTAGATCCGTATGACGTGATCTCTTAGAGTTTCGCTCTTTATTCAGAAGTTGTAAGCAAGGAAAAGATTAGGAAGAGAAAGATTCTCTAGAGAATTTAGAGGAAACACTAAGCCTGGTTCATTTCATCACTTCAGGAATAACCTACTCCATCTATATATACAATCTCAACACCAGAAACTTCTTTTGAAATCATTTCATACTTAAACCCATACAAGGTCACTGGTCTGTCTTTAGTGTATTCCTACTACTTTGCTTACAAATATATAACATCTGGAGCGTCCATACATATCTTTAGTATTTAATGTTTTATCAATACTAATGTTCAGTATCGCTGGCATAATAATATTATAGTTAAAAATGTCTTTGAAAATAAGATTTCGTTAAGGCTTATTTTACTTTCCCTCTATTATATCTTATATAAGGTCGATAGGCAGTGGTATATCCAGAAGAAGTTTTACAAAAACTAATACTTCTGTTTTCTTGGGTAGTTTTGCTCAAACAATAACCAAAAATACCAAATTTAGTACACTATATTACTCTTGTTTACGACTCTATATATATATACCACTGCAGTAGTAGTATTTAATAACATATATTTATTCAATTTCATCTAAGTAGCAGTAATACTGCAGGGGAAAAAACACAAAAACAAAAAATTAACAAACATCACCAGAAAAGCCGCCCCAAAAATCTAAATTTGTAAAATGTAAACTAATTTGACTCGGAATTTTTTACATTTACTCTTATACTATTTGTTTTTCAGAACATCATGCTCTTAGTTGGCAATTGCCTTTTGCACTTGATATCTAATTTTCAATCATAATTATAGGAGTACTATATTTTAGACAATGAGTAATTGTATCTCGAGTACACTTGTTTTGTAGTTAAAACTTAGGCAATCAGTTTGTATAAGTACATGGAGACAATGTATTGTAATGGATGTGTAAGAAAGTAGATTGTTTTGAGGAGCTAATCCATACAAAATACTATGTTTATTGTTCTGGTGTGATGAATGTTCTTTCTCATGTCAAGATATCTATAATCAAGACTTCTACTTCCAAAATCCAACTGTTTCTCCCTCTCTTGGGTTCATTTCCTTAGAACTTGTCTAATAGGTCATGAATGCATCAAGTGGCAGCAGATCTTTATCGTGTAGTCAAATTTTCTTGTCAGAAATTTTTATAGGAAACTTCTGTAATTAAATTACGGTTTTTTATTCTATCAGCTTTTATTTTTCTTTCTTCTGTGGCTCTTTAATAGTCGTGCAGAAAAGTTTCTCTTTTTCAATACCTGGGATATCATGAACATAGTTTGCAGTTGAATTTGTCATGCAGGAATGTCAATTCTAAGCAACCTCATGTTATCCTCTCCAAGTTCTCTGTCGTCACTTAGTAAAACCATTGTCTTTTGTCTTATGGGTAGGTTGTAAGCAGAAAGGTAGCAGAAAAGATACTGTACTGGATTATAAGTAGAAGAGTTAATTGCTCTCAGATCAAAAAAATTTCCATTTTATTACTCTGGGCACCAAACCCAAAACAAGTTATAAAGCCCAAATAAATTATTCCCAGCCACAAATTAAATTATGCACGGACATGTTATCCCTGAACATAGATATATCGGGTTTGGTACATGTATGTGGTGCCTGGTATTAGTAAGGAACATCTTACTAGGTGCCAATATGAGGTACCTGATACCAGCAAGGATTAGATTGGTACTAATATGGGGTAAACATGAGAGTTTAATAGGTGATTTACTATGCACCCTAATTTGGAATCCGTAGTTTTTTTTTTCCCTGATTAGAGCTTCTTGCTTAGTAAGACTATTTGTTGTCTAGATGCTGCGTTAGTTTATCTTCTAGCAGCAATTAGGGAGACTTCACAAGAATATTGAAGCTATGATTTTCCTGGATATACTTGATTTGTGTCTTTTTACAAAGGCCATGCATGTGTCTAAAGTTCTGTTGTCATTAATTTGCTTCTGGGTCTTTACTATAACCAATTGCACCAAAAGAAATAGATTACCCCCTTCATTCATTATTGCCCGAGTACATTTGCTTGGTTTTCTGTTGAGTATCCATATTATCACTCTCAAAAAGTAGAAAAGATATTGTTACATGTGCATGCGTGGAACATTGAAGAAGCAAATTTTAGAGATTCTGTCTAGTACCTGATCTCTGCTGCTTTTGTTTATTCTGTGCAGGTTGGATACCATCCGAATTTTGAAAGCTCCAGATGTTTATTCATCGTTCGTAAGGATGGAGAATTAGTTGATTTCTCATACTGGAAATGCATAAAAGGTTTGATACGGACAAGATATCCTCTTTATGCGGAAAACTTTATTCTTAGGCATTTTCGGAAGCGTAGGCATTACGACTGAAAGTAAATTTAAGCCTGTGATATCGCATATGCATTGGTGACATGAGACGCATTGGATGGCTAATGTATGATCTTGTTTGGAAAGGCTAGGGGGCAGGTTTGGAACTCATGTATGTATAAGTTGTGATGGTTAGTATAATTTTGTTACATGGAAATATTAGTTGGTAAATGATCAGACCACACATGGAAGAAGAAGTAGTCACCTGTTGTATTGACAATTTGACATTGCTACCATTCTGTTTACTAGGGAAATATGTGCAAATTTCTTTTCATTGCTGATGAAAGAATGGACAATGATCTCTCCTCATATGTGCTTGTGTTATCCTTTCATGATACAAACACTAGCAAGAGTAAGTAAAGCACACTCTACGTAGTTTATCTTTGCTTCGTTTACAAGTTTGAAAAGAACACTTGGGTTAATATCTTTCAGTGGCGACCAGTCTCCTTATCTCACATGGTTAGGCTGGGTGTTTGCAATTGGACTGGGTTGTCTTGTGTAGCTGAATACTCAACCATATGAAGTGTACTGGGCATGACCATTATTCTTAAACCAGGTATAAGCCTGTAAAAATTGATCGTGTCTGTATATTAAGTTTAGAGTGGTGTGCAGCAAGTAATCGGTGGTTGGTGTTGCACACTTGCACTCCCATAAATGACAGTTTTCTCTTGACACTACTCAATACTTGTCTCCAAGCAAGGTTCCACTGTCTTTTATGATCAACCAGGCAGTCATTTACACACACCTCTTGTCTCCGTCTATTTCACTGGAAAAGGCTTTTAGAAACTGTTGAAAGATAATTCAAACCCATCGTAAACTAAATTAATCCTCACAAAATCTTGAATGTACATACCTACTCAACCAGGGTTCAGACTTGGATTGGATTTTAGTGGGTTAATGTGACTGTTCACTTTATTACTGTACTCAGATTGAGATATTAGTCATTACGTGGTCCCACAAAACCTCTTTAATAGTGTATGTTCATTAAAATGAGAATTGAGGTGAAAAATGGTTTAAAAAATAGATATAAGTCTTGAATCTAGACTTGCAGCTGCAGATTAATCATCTTCCTAATATGTAAATGTAAATTTGACAAGTAATACTAATGTTATGTTGTACTACTCCAATATTTCTCAGGTCGTTTTGGCACTCACTTGAGCATATATGATGGTTGCTATCTGTCCCCATATTACGCAAACAGAAAATACCCGCCCAAAACTCTTTCACCTGCACCATGTTCATCATCATTAAACGGACTGCAGTGCAGGGCTGGTTGGCAGATAAGAAAGTTTCGGACATCAATCAAATCAAACCAGAATAACAAAACTAACAAACTCAAGAATCCAAGCAATCTTTTCATAGCACAAAATATCTAAAATACTCCGAATTCCAAAGTTCAAACCTAGATAAGATAGATAGTACTATATAGATAAGATAGATAGATAGATAGATAGATAGCATTCAAAATTTTATCCTGCTCCGCTGCCAGAGATTGAGATCGAGATCAACTTTTAAGCAGGACAGGACAGGACCCCTCAAGAAACAAGATTGTCATTCAGAGACAGCGACGCAAGTTGGTCAGCTGGACTGTTGTTGCCCTGCTGCTGAACATTCCTCAAAACCTCCATGGCTTCATTGACTTTAGATTTCAAAGCATCCGGTGACTCCAGCAAATGCAGAACTTCTGTTTGATCCATCTCAAGAAGCATGCCAGTAACTTTGGCAGCATGCTCATGCTCCAGTTGGTCAACTAGAGGGTACAGGTTCTCACCCAACATCTGTCATTAACCAAATAAAAGACTGTAAGCCCAACTAGAATCTCAATAGGAATATTACTATCAAGGTGCAAATTCATAGTATTCATGCAACATTTAGTATCTATCACAGCACCTCCAGAAGACAGATACAACTTAGACACCCCTTGAGAGGAATCAGAGACATGGGAGTGCAATATGAAGTTTCATAACATTGCAGTAAGGGGATAGTTATTAAACTCTTCAGAAAATGCTCACCGTCCTCTGCTGCTCAGTTGTGGCATTTGCAAGGGCAGAAGCTAGAGCAGTGACAGGCATAGGCTGTGGAATAGCAGCAGCATCACGGGGAAGCATGCCAGTCATGTCATAAGGAACCGAGAACATCCCTCCACCGGTCATTGGCACATCTGGCACATTACGGCCAGGAGGAAATCGGTACATACGCCCCCTTGGCATCATCTATTGAAAAAGTGAAACACACTCAGCATGATAGAACAAAAATGAACTTGAGGATGAAAGAAGATACAGCCAAAGGGGAAACAGAAACAGGAATTTAGAATGACCTGCTGCTGCATCACAGGAACAGGCTGCTGAGTTTGCTGCATAGGCCCACCTCCACGTCTACCTCCAGGACGTTGGCCTTGCTGACCCTGCTGAACCATAGGCATGAAGAAATTTGGCATAGGCGTACCTCCAGGACGCATTCCAGGAACAAGCTGCTGCTGATAACCAAATCCAGCCTAAAAAACAAAGGATAAAATATATAGATAAATAAACAATAAAGAACACATAAATATGACTACAGAAAATTATCGAGATGCCGCATCAGAACCATTTTTCATCTACAATGAGAGTAAATGCACATGGAAAGAAATGGGCCATCCCACAGAGAGAGGCAAAGTATATCCTAGGATATCAGATGATGAAGTAATTAACAGACAACAGCCAAGCACCTCCGAAAATATTTGCCTACTTGTCTATCTAGTAATAAACTCATCCTACTGGTTCGGCAGATACCTTCTTATTTACTCTTAAAATTTTCTTCAACTTTCTCCCTTTTTGATGTAAAAAATAGAGCAGCTATATGGGAAATTAGTGTGCACGGGCATTCAGAACAACAAGTGACCATAAAGTTTCCTAATTAATCAAAATTGCATGTGTTCAAACAAGATTACCTGAGACGGTATCATGGCAGGAGGGCCTTGCCCATAAAATAGCTGCTGCCCAATACCTGGGGCACCAGGAGGATACATTGGCATACGAGGAGCAATGGACGGAGGCATAGCCACTCCCACTGGCCTCATATTTTGAAACTGAGCCTGCAATTGATGGTTAGGTCATCATTAGTATCCTAGGGAAAATCCGTTAGAAATAAGAGAACAATTAGAAATTCAGATTCCACCATACTGTCCAAACAGTGAGAAGCCTGCAGCATGGGCAGCCCAGTGAAAGCTCATGTGCAACAACACAGGGTTGCAGTAATTTGAAGTGCATTTTCACAAAAGCTACTCTAAATTGATAATAACTTATTTGTAGCAGAATCATAAGAAAATGTCTTTACAAGACCAGTTAATATTTTTGAGCATGCATAATCTGAAAAAATCTGAAATCTTTAAGCAACCATGATTTTCAGAAAATCACTATCACTAACTCTAATCTTCAGCATCTTCCGCGAGTATCTAAAAAAGCCAGTTCCACATGGGTCTACTTAATTAATCACTATACAACAAACAGGGTGCCGATCAGAGCTTAGGAAAAATCAGTGAGATGATTCTATCATCAAAAATGAAACTGGCATGCTGTGAACAAATATATATATCAAGAAAAGAGAGCAGACGACTTTAAATCCCTCTTTGATTGACAACATAGATACTATTGCATGTTATGATTGAGTTGGAAGAAATTTTTACATCTGCAATACTATTTATTAGTCAAAAGAATTTACATTGATAGACGCCTATGCTTCTGAAACGTTTGCTTTCAGACACAAATAGGATGAAGGCATGGAACTAGAATAAGGCACCAAAGAAAGAACTCATTAAGATTTTTAGTAGAAACTACTAAGAGGCACTAAAATGATTTCAGCTCATCAACCACCCGGTCTACAATTCTGGTAAACAAAGCCCCTTCTATTTATTTTTCAATAGGAGAAGACAAAGGAAAAATGTCCTCAATCAAAGTACATTGTTCACCAGGAACATGAATATCAATGCCTCAGAGTGCTTAATGGCAAAAATACTGAACCGGGAGAATTTTCAAATCAAAGTACAAGCTTCTCAAGTATATCATACCTGTAATTTAGCCCGTCGCTCTTCTTTACGCTGAGCAAGTGCAACATAGAGTGGCTTGCTAATAACCATTTTCCCGTTCATCTCGGCAAGCTGACATCATACAATTGCAGCCACATAAGCTATTTCATTTATAAACAAGATAAAATTGAGAACTAAAAGAGAGGTGCATGACATAAACTTACAGCTCGAGCAGACTCTTCAGGAGTTGAGAAGGCCACAAAACCAGATCCTCTGCTTATTCCACTAGGATCACGCATAACCTGAGCAATGAAAATTCAGGCAGCAGAACCACAATTCTATATTAGCGAGGATAAAAGAACTGCAAGAATCTTCACATATTAATAAAAGGGGTTTATGCCAAACATCTTTTAGAAAGACCACCCATAAACAAAATACCTTGCATGATGTGATCGTGCCATACTCTGCAAAAATTTCCTTCAGTTTCTCATCATCCACAGTATCATCCAAATTTTTTATGTACAAATTAACACCTTGGAATTTGTCAACAGCTTCTTTAGCAGTCTGCTCGAATCGATTTCTAAGTTCCTGCTCTCTCTCGGACTTCTTCTGGGCTTTCCCAACATACCATTCCTTGTCTTCGAATTTTTTCCCATTTAGAGCTTCAACAGCTTTAGCAGCATCATCAGCGTTTTCAAAATTGACAAAACCAAAACATTTCGACTTTCCATCAGCATCCCTCATCACCACAGAACTGGTGATTGTTCCATATTCACCAAAAACATTCTTCATATCCTCATCAGTGGTTGACTCAGCTAGATTTTTCACATAGACATTGTTGAACTTTGTCTTACTGGATACAGTATCCCTTTCCTGCTTACGAAGGAAATGCCCAACATATACTTGTTTATCATTTAAAAGCATGCCATTCAGCTTATCAATAGCACTTTGGGCAGCTTCTTCATTCTCAAATTGTACAAACCCATACCCCTTAGATTGGCCATTATTATCCGTTGCAATCTTGCAGGAGAGGATATTTCCAAAGCTTGAAAAGGTGTCATGTAGTGCTTTGTTATCAATGGATCTGTCCAAGTTCTGCAAAATCAAGCCAAATAGCATGTAAGCCAAAATAAATAGATAAGAACCCAAAAAAAAAAATCAGGCGATTAATTGCCTCATGCAAAAATGAAATTCATAACCAACTTCTCTTAAAAAAAGAGACAAAAGTATTGCGTTCTTAAATTAACATGGATTTTTAAGGGATGGGACGAAGAGAAAGTCAAATACAAAAACACACAAATAATATTAAACAACAAAACAAACAAGTTTCCTGCCTTCAGTGAATTTATCAACTTCTGCGATGAATTAAGCATGCACATGTTTAAAAATCTTTGTTCTACTAGAAAACCAATGTCCACTTAAAATTATTTTCATCAAGTTATTGGCAGGAACACTACATCTTCCATGATGACATCATTATCTGAAACTTAATGCTACTTTCAACACATCATTTTCTCTATATTATACCAAATCCATCTACGCACACATGATTTCACCCTGCTCTTGTTCATACCCTCACGTCCAGCATTCAATAAATCATTTACGAAACTTATGAATTATATCTTACACCAAACTCTCAACACTTTTAACGCTAAAAATATAAAAATTCAAAGCATCCAAATACCACTATTAGAACCAAAAAATATGACAAGGACTCAAAATTTATAACAAGTTCATCTCATTGTGTAGCAATGATCAAACCAAGCAACAACACTGAAATAGCAACCAACAGTTCACACTAATTTCAAAATGCACAAGATATTTCAGAGAACAAATAAATCAGCATAGATAGGTACCTTGATAAATATATTTGCTGTTCCGCTTTTCCTAATGCTTGGGTCCCGATGAGAATACATAACCCTAATTGCCTTATTGTTGAGGGGAGTGAAGTTCAAGACCTCCAAAGCCCTTGCAGCTGCAAGATAGCTCACAAGAAAGCACATCAGATGACATACCACTTGTAAATTGTAAAAAGCATTGCTCAAATAAACAAGTGAAGAGAAAGCTTGAATAGATCAAGTGAGCCAAAAGAGTATGAATTACAATTGACCTTCGCCATATGTGAACCTAAATATAAACCCACATTTGTATGTTGCCAATTGATCCGCATAACAACTGCGTGAGTAACTACCCCCCCCCCCCCTTACATGAAATATATATAGCTTCCAAACTGAAGGGACAAATTACAAGGAAGCCCAGCTGACTAACAAAGTAACAAATACACAAACATCTAAAATTCAAGCACATCAAGAAAACGAGATTACCTAAGTTAAAAAAAAATTCAGAGTTACATGATTTATTTAATTTAAAAAATAATGAAGAACAGAAAGTGAAAACTATGAGACACAATTTTGCCGTTCAGCAGTAAAGCATGACGATCACGATCACACCATCATCGTGAAGACTCACCGAAAATCCGCTACCGAGGCCAAATATCACTCAGCATAAGACGACAAAATGAAAAAATGCAAGACCTTCTCACAGTGACTCCGACTACCGCAAACGTATCTTAATCTCACATACCATGATGAAAGCTACTCAAAAACCCTCATTAACCAAGCCAATATACAACAATCAGTCTCATCTTCCATGTCATAAATGTATCTTACACCCATCCAATTTGGTAATAATAACCACATTGCTTCATAAACCACAAACACTAAAAGAAGAAGAAAAAATCAATCTTTACTTGTCCACAAACAAAAACAGTTGACATTACCTAATCCCCAAAATCAACAGTCAAACAAGCACTAACATGCAAATCTACACAATTAGAAGTAATTAAAAATCAAAACTTTAACCACAAAACAAAAAATTGAACTAACCATCCTGAGGGCTAGTGTAGTTGACATAGCCATAACCCAAACTCCGACGAGTAGTTAGGTCTCGACAAATCCTGACCGACACAACCTGGCCGACCTGATTGAACAGATCATACAGCTGCGAGTCGTTAACGGTGAAGTCCAAGTCTCCAACATAGAGAGAAGTCGCCGAGTACTGTCCCGGAGGCACCGGTCCCGCTCCGGCGTTGGGAGGCGGCGGCATGTTTTGCTGCTGCACCTGAATCTGCGCCATTGAATTTTTTTGGGGATTTTTTGATTTGTTTGGGGTAAAAGAGAATTGAAGAGGTGTGTGTTTTTCGATTTTTATGGGAGGGCAGAGAACTGCACCGCACTCAAGGAGAGAAACTGGTTTGTGAAGGAGTTTTATACAAACAAACCCTAGTTTTCTTGCTTCAACTGTTGTGACCGTTCGATTAATAGATTGTGTGACACGTGGGGGTGACGTGTATCCATGACAATGAAGATTAACAGTAATCTTCTACTTAATTAAGCTTGTGTTTCTGCTTTCTAGTAACCAACATTTCGTCTTTTTTCAATTCACTTCTCTTCTCTCTAATTAATAAAATTAAAAGGACTACTCAAAACTTGAATAATAACTTCTTTCATTTTCTAATTAATAAAATTATTGAAAACGACTAGTTAAAAGTTGAATAATAAGTGAAGGATTATTAGTCCTTGATTTTACAAATTGCACCTTGGGTTGTTTTAGATATTCACATTATTAGAAATGTGTACTGTGAACTGATGCAATTCAAAATTTTTATGACATGCAAATATGAGGGCAAATTAATTAACATTACTATGCAAGAATTACTTGTACCTACTTTTATTTATTGCGTTAATTCGAACACTGTTCAACACATCATAATTTAGATTTGACTAACATAATATGTTATGCCTTTCTGATTCATACTTCATTAATTCCATTAACAATAGTTTTTCATTTCTCCTTTTCTGAGTGTTTTGCTAAAAGAATTTCATTGTGACTTACTTTTTTTTTACTTGCAAAATTGGCAAATAACATTGTAAAAAATAACCGTTGTTGACTTTATGATTCATAAGAAAAACCACACATTCCATTTGTGGACGCTCAGAAATCTACAATCAAATTCTAAAAAAAAAAAAAAGGAATCTACAATTGAATTAGTGTTAACGAATTTGGGGGCACCAACGACCTGCAGGGCAATAAGAGCAAACATGTAGACATGGGGTTCCAAGGTGACACCGTTGTGGTGTCAATCGAAGGGACTTCGACGCTCGAGCCACTAAACTGGAAGAAGTTGTATAAAAGTGAAGGAGATAGATGAGAGTCGACTTATCCTATTGTGTGGGTCGGTTCGGCAATTAATGGGCACCGGTGAGTTGGCTAGTTGAGCTCGTATGAGGGAACTAGTTGGTAGTCGTCGGATGATGGTGAGAGGTGATGGACGTGAGTGAGGATGAGGAAGGTCGACGGTGATGATGTTGAATAGAGGTGATAGTTCGGATCAATCCGATCCGATCCGATCCGAACTTCGGATCAATCCGATCCGATCCGATCCGAACTTCGGATCAATCCGAAGTTTCGGATCAACTGAGGGTCGGCCCATAAT
>JAYMSP010000839.1:0-40406 GCA_036897095.1 Plantago elongata | reverse complement strand
AGGAGGAGTCGAGATTGCTGCGAGAGCAGCTACAGAATCAGGAGCAGGAGTCGAGACAGATGCGAGAGCAGCTACATTCGCAGGCAAAGATGTTGGAGCAGTTCCAGCAATTTATGACCACATACACTCCGCCCCCACCACCCGGTAGTTCGTAGGTTTTATTTGATGTACAGATAATCCACCACCCTCTAGTTCGTAGATTTTTTTGATGTACGGATAATTTTATACGATATATATATATATATAAATTATAATTATATTTGTGCCATTAAAATTGTGTGCTTTTAAATTTCCGTATATATAAATTATATTTGTAATTAAAAAAAATATTTGCAAATTAATTTTTTTTTTAAATACACAATTTCTAACGGAATTTGGCCATTCCGTTAGAAAACTTTCTAACGGAATGTGAACATTCCGTTAGAAACTTTTCCGTTACAAAGATTCTAATGGAATTTGGCCATTCCGTTACAAAGTTTCTAACGGAATATGAACATTCTGTTAGAAACTATGGCCGGTTCTGGTTTGAACCGGAACCGTATTTTCTACAGAATCTTCTATTCCGTTAGAAATTTCTAACGGAAAAAAAGTTCCGTTAGAAATTGTTTCTGACGACTTGTTTCTCACAATTTTTTTCCGTTAGAAACCTCAATTTCCGTTAGAAATTTGGTTACTAAAACGTTGTTTTCTTATAGTGTCGATCAAGCTTTTCACGTTTGGATCTAATTCCATTGTTTCAATTTCTTGGACTAGATGATTTCAGGCACATATTCATTGTCAGTCCTTTTGAGTTGATATGTATAATCATCGAGCAACTCGTCAATACGCTTCTGAACTTGACTGTAATTGTTTTTAAATTAAGAGTGAAATTTTTAATTAGGTAAACTTTAAGGGATAACAAAATTAATTTTCCCATAAAATGAAGTGTTTTAATATAAACCAAGACTGAAAATGGAAAGGTATTTTATTAAACAAATTAAGGAAAATACAAATTAAGGTTATACATACGACCATCAAACAAAGCTTGACATCTTGGTCACCGTTAGCTTTAAATCGCTCGGCTATACGAAAATTCTTTGCTATTGGGTTGTGTTGGTCAATCATTCCTCTAAGTGCGGTCACGACGAAAGCATCAACTGTAGCAGGGTTTCTTGACCTATGTTACCGATATCAATTGATTAGAACATGTTTGGAATTTTACTCAACATGTATATATATAATATTCAATTGTAACAATTGACATACCTCACAATATCCATCCTCTCTTTAGTTTCATCTTCCCCACATAACATGTATAGTTGTGAAAACCTAGGAGATTCACCTTGTGGAGGCAACAAATTACCAATACGATGGTAGTTTTGTCCACCAAATTTATATGTATAGGTATCTTGATAGCCATCCATAGAAGTGAATACATACATCATGTTATACGCACGAATGTGCTCCAATAAATTGCAACTCTTAATTGGGTCTATCAGCTAGAAGATCAGTCAATAGACGCGAAGGTTGCTCAAGACGTGGAAGTTGTATTTTACCACGACCACAACACTTTGATAACTTAGGTTCATTGGCATGTGTATTATTTAGTTTCTCCTCGAACCACATCATAGCTCCACAGTAGGAACATGGAATTTTGGGTTGCCTATGTCATTATAAGTTGTAAAGCGTGATGCAGTAAATTAATACTATGAAATATCTATTAGTAAATGGTTCGAGTTAAACTGAAATCACCTATGATTTCGATTCCTTTCCTTCTCCTTGCATTTTGATCAAGATTTTCACATCTGGATCTAATTGCATTGTTTCGATTTCTTGTACTAGATGATTCAGGCACATATTCATTATCAGTCCTTCTGAGTTGATATGTATAATCATCGAGCAACTCGTCAATACGCTTCTGAGCAATTGGAATCTTATATTCCACTCCAAGAGGAACTGGAATCCTTACATGTGAGTACACCGTAACATAAATGTTTAGCACAACTTTTGAAATGTTCTTAATTTTAATTTTGCAGGAAGTGATGAATATGGTTCTTACTATAACTAGAATGGTTATGTTGATACATTGCCTTCTCTAATGGTCTTGACTTCAAGTATCTCTTGGTTGATAATATCGCTCTTATGTTCATCATATTAAATCTTGCAACTGTTTTGTACGCAAAGTCGACCTGATCTATATTTGATCAAACAATATGATTTATTGCTCAATCATCAAAACTACAATTCAAATTTACAGAATCTTCTAATTTTATGGACTGACCTTTCGTCGGTTCAACATGACATCAATTTTCTATAATTAGATGAAGATTTTGTTCGTATTTAATTTGTTGTTTGGCACATTTTTGTCCATATTGCATTACTAAAATGTAATTAATCGTTATATATTAATATAATAATTAACAAAAAAATATTAAGATAAAAGTTCATACGCGAGTACAGTGTGTTAATTTTCTAGTACTAAATTATAAAATTATAAAAATAATAATTTGAACATAGTTATTTTTAAAAAAATAATAAAATATATCTATAAACTTAAAAAGAAGTTAAAATTTTATATTACCCACTTTACAATATGACTGAATGATCACGGGTCAACAGCATCAAGTTTAGGACTACATTTATTAAGCAATTTTAACTCTTGCATTTCCATTCATTGCATTAATTATCAAGGTAAAATGGTGTGGTTGTAGTGCCACCTAGAATTTCTTAAAACTCTAGCATATCAATTTGCTTGAATAGCAACTCTCCTTAATATATATGGATGGATTATGATATATTGAAAGTCATTATTGGTTGTAGTCTATTCAGATCAGGTTTATTATACTTTTGCCTAGTTATTTTTCTGGTTGACAGTCATAGGGAATTGACTATTAATATCTTTAGAAAAATTGAAATTGACTTTAAATGATTTTCTATAGTAAAATATTAATTTGTATGTTGAGTAAAGTAATTTACAATATATATAATTTCGAACCAATCAACTAACAATATTAAATGGTAATGATATTGAACAAAAAATATGGACAATATTTGTAAATGAAATTTTCCATATAATAAGAACGACAATCATGGGTGATTGTGAATTTAATTTTAATTTAAGTACATACTTCTATCAAATATATATATATACATATACCAAATAGTGGTCGATATCAATTTCCAACCAACACAATTTGTTAGTATGGCCTCAAAGTTTGCCTTTACGATATTTCTCCTTCTCTTGGCATTTGGTATGTTTAGTTAAACATATTGTTTATATTTACTAACATATAAATTAAAAATTTACATTTACTTTTCAATCTTTTTAATTCTTCTTAAGTGTAGATGTTATGACGATTGGACCAGCTAAAGCATCAACTTGTGAAACACAAAGTGAAAATTTCAAGGGTCTATGCACCATTGGTTCTGATCACTACAATTGCAATAGGATTTGCAAACAAGAAGGGTTTAAACATGGAAAATGCTCGCATTTTTCACGAAAGTGTAAGTGCACGAAGGATTGTGGTGTAAAACATCACACGCCGCCTCCTACTAAGTCTGGTGAAAACTCTCCAAGTGGTGATGTACCACCTCAAGAAGACCCTTCACCAAGTGTTTAAGTGTTCATTATGTGTCGTTAGAAAGAAATAAGTAATTCATAAACTCTATAGTAACCACCATGTAATGTTATAATTAAAATTTATATCCAAGTACTATTTTTTTTCTCGCATCTATGAGGTGATATGTCTTACGATGCACAGTTGGTTGCGTCTTTTGAACAAGGTCAAAAATCGTCTGACATAAAATATTACTTCATTTGTTATGCAAACATTATACATTTTTCATTCAGTCCCACAAATTATATATTTTTCTATGAAATGAAGCTACTTTGAACACAACGCAAAAAAATCTTATCTTTACACAGATGTTGCATAGTTTGCAACTAAAAAATACTCCCTCCGTCCCGAATTCATCTTTCTGCGGGACTGACACAAGTATTAAGAAAAATTGAATAAAGTAGGAAAGATGGTGATAAAGTAGTAAAAGAATAATAAAATAATATAAATAATAATTAAAGTTGAGCGATAGTGTATACAGTGGGCCACTATACAATGGGGGAGAGATTTTTCATCCTTTCTTTCACTAAATTATGGCCCTGTCAAGTTTCAGGAATTTATAAACTTATTAAGATATGTAAATAACCAACAAAATTGAAACTCCAAGGACTTGTTTAATTGTTTGCGACTATCATTTAGGGATGCTATCAAACGGTTTTGGATCTTTCATGAAAGAAATTTATGGAGCTGATTGGTATAGAATTTGAATGAGCATTTGGATGTATTTTGGTGAATTGTGTTTGGAATGAAATTGAAATAGGGGTATTTGAAGTGTATTTTAAGCCAAATCAATGTTCATCGAGCCAAATGAACCGATTTAAATACTTGCCCAAACAACCCCTATGTCATTTAATAGCAATAAAAACACTTTACAAGAAACATGCATTAAATTAAGTCATTAATATCAAATATCTCATCTACCTATAATTAATATCTTAAAACACCGTAATCAATTCTGAATTTAATAAATGTTCTACCTCAGGTCATTAACCTGACAATATAAAATAGACTTGGATTCTACTCATGAAAAAAGAAGAAAAAAAAAAGAAAAAGCATATATAAATAAAATGCTCCAACAATGCCTCTCAACAATCAAAAACTCAAATAGAGATCTCCACTTCCGTTTACGCAAATGCAAGCGTACCAAAACACCGTCATTATCAACCAAAACCACCGCCAAACCTAAGCAAGACAATGGTGTAACACTCTCCGATGTGGACCTGAAAATTTCCGATCACTCTATCAGGATGAATACATAAATCATGACATTTCAAATAAAAACATAAACGCTAAATCAATGTCATTTCACTCCGATTCGCCTTCTCCTTCCAATTCATCACCAATAAAGCGTACTTCTACCTCCTCCTTTGAGGACCTAGTGGAAGAGGAGGTGAAGGGTGAGACGATTTTATTGCATTGTTGACGTACTCAACGAGTCCGTACAAGGACTTTAGGATGTCGATGGATCGGAGGAGATAATGGAGGCACGTGTAGAGCATAACATGAGAGTGAATTGGGGATTTATGGAGGAGCTGTTATTTCGTTTCATGGATTTGAATAATAGGAAGTATTACAGGTTTATATTACTGGCATTTGTGGATCTAGTGGTGGTTTTGCGGGGGAATTATGGACTATGATAAGTCAATCCATGTAGAACACGAGGAGTCAGTGGTGCCATTCCAGAGTGAACTAATTTCGTTCTTTACTGTTTTTGTTTTTCGAGTAATTATGGATATACAAGTACCCGTGACACTCACACGTGGGACTGCATGCAATATTCTAAATCATTTTTCTTATTTGACAATATAAATGTATATCACATTTTGTCAAATGTGAATTTAAAAATAGTGGAAAGTGAATTATATAATACAATAGTTGAATTATGCTATGTTAATTCTTATTCTTTTAGGGAAAAAAATTGTAATAAGAAAATTTTCTTCTTATCAAAGAAGTGAACCTAGAACCATAGTAATTTTTTAAAGTCATAGAGCAATTTGTATATCTGAAATATTTTCATATAATCTCGATTGTAACTCGGCTCGAGCTCGAAATTGGACAACACGAGCTTCATAGTGTACAAGCCCGGCTCAGTTTTGAGTGATTAACATGCATGCGTTGTTATAAAAAAGCTCGATTGATCGTGTAAAATGCAAGAATATTAGTAAACGCGTGCATGTTTCATATTTCTACTTGTATATACATTCAATAGAGATATTGTAACAATTCGTACTTTTATTTTAATTCAATTTTATAGTTTATTTTACTTTTATAATAGATTGTACATATTAGCTAGGTAAAAACGGCTACAGATTCACCCTTCCACAATTTTTTTTAGTTAAGTAAGTGACTGTAGTTTTGAGGATGTTGTTACTTGAAGCAAATCGGTCTAGAACAGTTATTAGTGTTAGTGAAAGTCTTGTAATGTTTGAAGGTTATATTATGTATAAGGTTTATAGAATTGCATTCATTAGTATTTCCAGTTTACCTGCTTTGAATTACCTTTCAAATTGTTCTATACTTAAAATTCAAGCTTTGTCTTGACATGAGCGCTCATGAAGGACGGTCGGTCGTGCCAGTTTGTTTTGGTTTTGGGGTGTGCCAGGTTTTATAATTCAAAACATATACAGTAACTTTTGCATGCACATATGCATTGTGTTAAAAAGTAGCATATTAGTATTTAAAATTGTATTAATGAATCATGTATTTCATTAAATAAAAAATAATTAGTTAAACAATTTGTAGCCCCCCCCCTTACCCCCCAAAAGGCGCGGAAGACGTGCTCCCTCGCTCCCAGAGCGCATGACGCCATAAATTGCGCTCTAAGAATTCTTAGAGCGCGAACTATGAATCCGTAATTCGTGAATCGGAAACATGCCTAAATCATCGAATTTACTTCATCAGGGCGTGGATTAAGAACCCGTAAGTCGCCGTTGTTGTCGAGTTCGCGAACTATGACGCACTAAATTCGAATTAAACTAACTAAATTAGTAACCTAAATTAGAATCCTAAACCAATACGTTAACATTCTATTAAACATTTAAATACTTACACACGCTTCTTCTTCTTCTACGTCTCTACTCTCCACGATTGTGTTCATTGATACTCTGCTGCGTCTTCTTCTTCTTCAAGCTTTGCCTGTTGCTCGATCTCCGGTGAGTCTTCTTGGCTACTTCTTGAGTTGGTGTATATCTGACTACTTTTTACTTGACTCAAATAAATACTTTGTAAAATCTCACTTTATTATAGTTCCAGCTCGAATATTGCATATTGTAAATACGTTTATTTCAATTTTGTCATTCCATTTAATCTTATCAACATAAATACGTAATGACTAATAAAATAACAAAAGCGGCTCGAACCTCACATTTCGTCTCACATAAACAAGAAGACCTTGTCAAGAAAGCCCACGACAGAACAGGTAGTCATACCATACATTTGAAAGCACACAAGAAAAGATCTTTCTAGAAAGAGTGGAGACGAGTATCTCCTAGACACATCTAGGACCATTGGCCCGATACAACTCTTCTTTTGAGCTCTCTCTTTTTCCCAATCTATTTGTTTTTCATTTGTCTATATAAATCTCACCTCAATACTCAACACAAACCCTTTCCTTTCTCTGTCTAAACCTCAACAATCTATTTCAGCTCGCCGCTCTGTTTCTCCATTCCATTTCGGAAAACTCTAGACGAAACTGATTCGCTGTGCGGCAGACTCGATCTGTATATTCTCAGGTGATTGTCACTTTTCAGATTTTGATCTTGTTCATTCATATCAGATCTAGTCTGTTTTAGATTTTGATTTCCTTTGCTTTTTTCCGTAAGCTTCAAATTGTGTTTTTCTGTCGTTGATTTTATGTTTTAGGTCATTGGATGCCCTTTGCTTTACTTTGATATGTTATATTATTGGTTGATGTAATCAAAATTGGTTGGATCCTACTTTACCAATATTTGGTTAATTAGGGTTGGTATACGATTTCTGTGATCTTGCAATTCGTTATGCCTCAATGTGGTTAGTGACTGTATATGTGATGTCCTTGGTCAGGTTTAATTTCTTCTGGTAGCGTAGAGGTAATGTAATTAGTGAGGTTACTGCTTTTTGTATTGCGTGCTAGAATGCCGGGGATTGTAGCCACATTGTATTGCATTAGTTTTATAATTAATTGCGATGCTAATCTATCTTTTGGTGCTTTAGGTGATCAGTTATATTACTGGATTGAGTGGCTGTGCTGCTGTAACTTGAAAAATCTTAGCAAACATGAGTGTTGTAGGATTTGATTTTGGGAATGAGAGCTGTGTTGTTGCCGTAGCGAGGCAAAGAGGTATTGATGTTGTACTTAATGATGAGTCGAAACGTGAAACTCCTGCCATTGTGTGTTTTGGGGATAAGCAGCGGTTCCTTGGAACGGCTGGAGCAGCGTCGAGTATGATGAACCCCAAAAATACAATTACTCAAATGAAGAGATTGATTGGGCGCAAGTACGCAGATCCTGAAGTGCAGAGCGATCTGAAATCTCTGCCCTTCACGGTTTCTGAGGGGCCTGATGGGTTTCCCTTGATTCATGCTCGTTATTTGGGCGATACCAAGACGTTTACACCTACCCAGGTTCTAGGGATGATGTTTTCTGATATGAAGAGCATAGCTGAGAAGAACTTGAATGCAGCAGTTGTAGACTGTTGCATTGGCATACCTGTGTATTTTACTGACCTTCAGAGGAGAGCTGTTATAGATGCAGCAACTATTGCTGGATTGCACCCTCTTCATCTTATTCACGAGACCACTGCCACTGCATTAGCTTACGGTATTTATAAGACTGACTTGCCCGAAACTGAAGCAATGAATGTTGCTTTTGTCGATGTCGGTCATGCTAGTCTACAAGTTTGTATTGCTGCCTTCAAGAAAGGTCAGCTGAAAATATTAGCGCATTCTTTCGACAGGTCTCTTGGTGGAAGAGATTTTGATGAAGCTCTGTTCAAGCATTTTGCTGCAAAGTTCAGGGATGAATATAAAATTGATGTCTATCAGAATGCCAGGGCATGTCTCAGGTTGCGTACTGCTTGTGAGAAGCTAAAGAAGGTTCTAAGTGCAAACCCTGAGGCACCTCTGAACATCGAGTGTCTGATGGAAGAGAAGGATGTCAGGGGTTTCATTAAGAGAGATGAGTTTGAGAACATCAGTATCCCAATTCTGGAACGCGTTAAGAAGCCTTTGGAGAAAGCTCTTCTGGACTCTGGACTGACAATTGAGAACATACATTCAGTTGAAGTTGTTGGCTCAGGTTCACGAGTTCCTGCAATCATTAGGATCTTGACTGAGTACTTCGGGAAGGAGCCCCGGCGGACAATGAATGCAAGTGAATGCGTTGCCAAAGGCTCCGCATTGCAATGTGCAATTCTCAGCCCTACATTTAAAGTGAGGGAATTCCAGGTATTACCTTCGACAATTCTCATAATCTTTAATTCTCAATTTGCGATCTTATGTCAATATTTGTATCCTTACTGTTTATCCCATGCTATGGAGTAGTTGGTTACAAATGAATTACATAATTATCCATTATCTTGCTTGCAATTTCTGTTATCAGTTTCAGGAAAGGGACTTTTCCTGTACAGCTCTTAGAATCATTTCATAGTTTTAACTGTACTGTGAAGATCCTTGTTAATTCCCAAGGAATCCAATGTGCTGTTAAAGCATTTCCCTCCATCTACTCTAGATTCCAATGAACTGCAGCATTACAACTGAATAGTTCGCTAATATAGGACTGTTTCATGATATTTATACTATCATTAGTTTTCTTCCTGCCCTTTTCTTATTGCTCCTGTTACAAATAATCAACTTATTTTTAGAATATTTAACATGGCACATGTATGCGTTGCAAATGGAAGTCATTCATGAATGCAATGTAATTAATTATTCTCCTTTGTATCAGGTTAATGAGAACTTCCCTTTCCCCATTGCTTTATCGTGGAAGACTCCTGCTACAGATGCGGAGAATGGAGGGGCTGATAATCAGCAGAGCACTGTTGTATTTCCCAAGGGCAACCCAATACCTAGTGTGAAGGCTTTGACTTTCTACAGATCTGAGACCTTCACAGTGGATGTACAATATGTTGATGTTAGCGAACTGCAAGCAGGTTCAAAGATAAGCACTTACACGGTAACTAAATCTCTCTTGTCAACTTCTAATTTGTTGTTTAAAATACATCAAATAGCAACATTATACCCATTCAATCTTTTTTTTTTTAAATCTTGATTAGATTGGACCTTTCAAATCCACGAAGGGTGAGCGGTCAAAACTGAAGCTTAAAATACGACTGAATCTACACGGTATTGTTTCTGTTGAATCAGCAACGGTAAGCTCTCATGGCAACATATTTTGTACTATCAGTCACCATCAATCTCTTTTCTTGTGAAGTTTAATCTTTTCAAGTGTATATATATTTTCTATGAATGTGTTGTCCGAGATTCAAATTTTAATAGAAGGGAATGTTCACAGGGAACTGTTGAGATATCTAGTTATTTGTTGAGATATGTGGAATTGCTGAGTTTCAGTTTACTGAACTCTGCTACAATTACTGTTTATTAGGCACTAGAAGTTCGTGTAGGGCATTGTTCTTGCTTTATCTGACAATAGATTTATCTAAATTGAATCAGAAACTAGAGTTCAATTCTAACTGAGAACTTTCTAGAATCCCTTTTCAAACGCTAATTCGTAGATTTTGCAACAGCTTCTGGAAGAGGAAGAAACAGAGGTTCCAGTTGTGAAAGAAGCGGCAAAGGAACCTGCCAAGATGGAAACAGATGAGGCCTCTGCCGACCCTGCTCCTGGGGTTGCTGCTGAAACTGATGTAAATATGCAAGATGCGAAAGCTGAAGGTCCTGGAGCTGAAAATGGTGTGCCAGACTCTGGGGATAAGCCAACTCAGATGGAGACAGACTCAAAGGTGAGTTAAGTCCTCTATGTTGTTTCCAAACTCCAAAGAATATAAAAGTTTCGGATTTTAAATGGTTGTCCAGAAATCTTAAAGAAGATCATCAATCTTGTCCTGTTTTAGTGAAGTTATATCATATATGTATTATTGACATGTCCGTGACATTATATGGTTACTTGGTTAGGTGGAGGCTCCCAAGAAAAAGGTCAAGAAGATTAATGTTCCTGTATCGGAAATTGTTTATGGTGCAATGGCAGCTGCAGACGTGCAAAAAGCTGTTGAGAAGGAATTTGAGATGGCTCTGCAGGACCGTGTTATGGAAGAAACCAAAGACAAGAAAAACGCCGTTGAGGCATATGTTTATGACATGCGAAACAAGGTATGTTTTTGTAACTTGGTCTTTAGAGCAATTTCTCCGAGTACACAGTACCAACATGATTTTGTGGCTACAGCTTAACGACAAATTTCACGAGTTTGTTACGGATCCAGAGAGGGAACAGTTCATATCTAGACTGCAAGAGGTGGAAGATTGGTTGTATGAGGATGGTGAAGATGAAACCAAGGGTGTGTATGTAGCTAAGCTGGAGGAGCTCAAGAAGGTAAGTAGACATCATACTTAGTAGAGTTTAATGTGTTCTCCTATTGTGTACTAACTGGAGAATTACATTCATCCGCAGCAAGGTGATCCAATTGAGGAGCGTTTCAAAGAGCACTCAGAGAGGGGGTCTGTGATTGACCAACTCATGTATTGCATCAACAGTTATAGGGAAGCGGCACTGTCTACCGAGCCTAAGTTTGATCATATTGATGTTTCTGAGAAACAAAAGGTATGGTAGGCACAATTTGTTAACTAAGGAGTATGATGTATTAACATAAACTTGTGAGTGACTAACTTATTCTTCTATTCCAGGTCTTGAATGAATGTGTGGAAGCTGAAGCTTGGCTAAGAGAGAAGAAGCAGCACCAAGATACACTCCCAAAGCATGCTACACCAGCTCTTTTGTCTGCTGATGTGAGGAAGAAGGCTGAGGCTCTTGACCGGTAAGTTACATATTGTGCAGGTTTTAGTTGGGTTTCTCTATATAATTTTGTAAAACAGTCATTCCATTGCAGCATTCTTTATCAAGGCTATATGTTTTATGACAATGCTTGGAGGGTATGCAATGGCCTTGAACTCATTTTTAGCAAGATTGTCTTTTTCTCTTGATCAGTTATAAGAACACATTGCTGCTTCACTTTAATAGTAGCTGGCTGCAAATGAGCCGAGCCAAATGAGTTGACATTTTTCTGAGCTGAGCATCCAGCAGCTCGAAAAAAGCTCGACTCGTTTCAGCACTTTTGTTTAAACTCTAGCCTTCTTAGCTTTTACCAACTTAATATTCCCTGACAACTCCTTCACATGCTTTTTTCAATACTTTTTCTTCCTTTTCAAGAAATTCCATCTGCTTGAAAAATTCGTAGCATATACTTTCCTTGTCAGATATCTGAATTGGCTATCATTTGGCACAGGTTTTGTAGGCCAGTAATGATGAAGCCGAAGCCAAAGCCAAAGCCTGTTGAGCCAGCTTCGCCAGCACCTTCCCAAGGTGCAGACTCACAATCTCAAGGGTCTGAGAAACCGACCTCTAGCCCTAGCCAAAATGCAGATGCAGCAGATACAGCTGGATCTGGAAACAGTGAAGCAGCACCTGCAGCAGAGCCAATGGAGACTGATAAATCTGAGAGTGATCAGAAATCTGCCTAAGGGGTTGGATTGGCCAATCATAATAACTTGGCCTGTTGGATTGTTTTGTGACATGAAATTTTCCGAGTTTTTATTGGATCTGGTGGCCATATATTATTATACAGCTGCAGGTTGGAAATCGGAGGTTATATTGTTTACAGTTAGGACTCTATAGTCGTTTTTGCTCTTGTGTGAAGTAGCTATATGCCAGTTATTTCTCCTTTCTTCCTGAATATGGTCTTGTTCATGTTGCTCTTGGTTAGGGTGGATCCAAAATTTTGTTTGGTTTCATTCTGTGTAAGTCGGATTTTTGTGTTAATTTTTATGGAACTCTGAGCTTAATTTTTCGTTTGGTGTTTATAACTTTGTGATCACAAGTTAGTGATTATATCAGCAGCTGGATGCGTTTGATCAAATTGTGTCATTAGATTTGGGAGCCCTTTCTTGCCCAAGCGTTGGTTTTGTTGGTTTTCTAGTATGCCGGTGCAATCTCTTTATCTTGGTTCCGGTAGTATTCAGTTTGTTCTGGGCATTTTAGAGGAATGTACTCGTTCAACATGGAGTGCTTCCTGTAAGTGAAGTGAAATATGGAGAAGTGGGGTTAGTTTTTGTGGTTGACACAAGGTAGTAGTGGTATATGTTCTGAATGTTGCATTCAGGATATGTGGATGTGGAGGGTGTGTGAATCCGGGTTATAAGTGATTGTTTGGTATAGAATTTGAATTCGAATTGGCTTTTGCCAATTCAAATGGTCTATTTTATACATAAAACAGTATTCGAATTGACAAAATCACTGGATGCGACTGATTCAATACTAAAAATAATAAGTTGTTTATTTGAATTTTAGCTGTTTGCCAATTTAGGGTGTACATGAGGCAATGCTGCACTGCACATTGTGACGTATGTAAAGCTTGATAAAGTTTAAGGTTTTGAGAAGTTATACTGAACTCGTACTGCTGACCTACAGTATATTGGGTTGCAATAACATGCCCGGTGATTTTGTTTTTCTCCGAAATGGTTAAAGGGTAACTTGAACCACAATATATTGGCTGGAGCTAAAGGGTCTTACCAAGAGAGTTGCACTTCGTTTTATATTTGGTAATTTTGTGGTGCCAAGACAATCAAGAATAGATGAATCAATTATCTCGTCACCATATGTTACTCTAAGTCGCTTTGCATATGACATTAACCGAATTTTCATCCACCTCACAAATTTAAACAAAAACTTAAAATTCTAGAAAATACATATTTTTTAATAAAGTTCACATTTATTATATCGTAATTTTTCTTTAAGATTGGCATTTCCTTTTTTTGAAAACTTATTATCTCCCATTATTAAAAATATATAATTTGCTTTACTGCTTTATCAATTTCCTCTCTCACTTTGTAACATCAACTCACTAGTATTATATATCATATATTTATTAAAATTTAAACAATGTTAAAATGTAAATTTTATAAAAGTTTTCTTAAATGGTACAATATAATGATTTTAAATTATTCAACATCGCAATATTATAAAATTATATATGATTTACATTTGTAGGAGATTTGAGATACAAACTGATGTTCTTATTAATAAATATGTCTATTTCGTAAATTATATGATGATTATTATATAGTTGTAACTATATGATGATTATAATTATATAGTTGTAATGTTCGTTGATCTATCTTAATTTCTCTAGTTATATAATACAGTATTATAGAGAGTTTACTTATACTGCTTTAAATATCCCATAGATTAAATTCTGGTCTGAAGAAACTTTACATAAATCCCTACTCGTTCATCAGAGTTTACCCAACAAATTCGAACTTGAACAAAAGAAACTTTACATAAAACGCTACTTGTTCATCTGAATTTGTTTTTATACAACGAATTTGTACTTGAACGGACTTGAAATTCTAACAACTAAGATATACATAAGCCGCAACTACGGTAACATCATCGTACTTGCCACCACTATGATCTTCCCCAGCATGTTCTGCGGCGATCTCAAACGGACTCTCCTTCTCGTCATCCAAAGAATTCTCAACCGCCAACTCCGCTAACATCTTCGCAAGCACACCGGGTGATTTCCTTTCCGCCAAGCAACGAGCCACAACCGGCTCAATATCAAACGTAAACACGTTATCAAACAGCCCATCCGTCCCAACAACGACAACATCACCATCTTCCAAAACCACCTCGATCTCCTCCGCATCCCAAGGACCGTCCCTGTAAAACTCCCCATAGCCCATCTGGTACGGACAATTGAATCCATGTTGCTGCACAGGTGACTTGTAGACTACCTTTCCACCCCTGATCACTACGAATCCACTATCGCCCAAGTTTACAGCACGAAGGATGTTTTCATTGAGTGAGACTATGCAACAGGTAGATGTGCCTTTCTCGACTGTAGTCAAGAACGCCTCCTCAAGGACTTGTTGAGGATCCACAGCAAAACCAAGAAATTTGGACTCAAGAACGGATTTCGACTTGGCTGCGTTCTTCATCAATGCTCTTGAATACTCCCCTGAATCAATGCCGTATCGAGACCATCCCCCGATTCCATCTGCCACGCCAATTACTTGCGCTGTCTTGTCGAAAAAGTGTGCATCTTCTCCGTCAGGTTTTGACAGGTTCCGTTTGGGTACGTAAAAGGAACCAGGAAGCATGGTCAAGTCCAGATTACTCATGACGAATAAGGAGCAAATTCAATTAATCGGATGGATTATGATTCTTGAGTTACAGATAGTAGTAGAGTTTAATTTGCGCTAGTTAATTAATCAGATCGATGTAAATAGTTCCTTTTTTTAAATTCTGATCGATGTAAATAGATTGAAGATAACAAGTTTGGATTTCAGTTAAATAAGAAGTTTGGGTGGGCTAGTGCGCGCACTTCAATTATGATAAGAAGTTTATCGTAATTAATCTAAGGTAACAAGTTTGGATTCTCAGTTAAATAAGTTGTCACAACTGGTGAAGGTAGTAGTTTTAGTACTGAAATATTGTATATTAATTATAAGATTTTATTTATAAATTGTAGATTTTTGTATATTTATAAATTGTGTATTGTTATATATTAATTGTGTAGATGAATCTTTTAATGTTGTACTTTTTAGACTCTTCAAAGAGTTCGGATAAATAATTATACGTACATGGGACTTAGCGGGGTTTATTTCCATATAGAAATTTTAAGTACACATCCCAATCTGCTAACTACCTTTTATATACTGCAAAACAGTAAAAGTGTTTGATGTTAATAATACCATGGAACTAAATCTCGTCTCGTGCTGTACGAAACTGCCGAAATTTTCCGGTTTTCCAAGCATCGACACGGAACAACACATTCTTATCGTCATTCTTTGTTCCGTCGAAATTTCAGCCCTTCTCGCCGTTTTCGATCGGAAATCCGAATCTTCTCAATTTTGTCTCGTTTCGTGACTGCTATATATATTTATATTTCCAATTAGCAGACTCTATCCAAGATTCGGAAACTGAATCTTCTAAGAATCCACCAAATTAAAATCTCTTCAAATCACCTAATTAAGTAAATACCTATGTGGAATTGATTCCCATATCTCATGCCTTCTGCCCTTCTCCAGCTAACGCATTCTCCTATATTGAATTCAAGGTCAATTGCTATATCTCTGTTTCAGATTTTCGGAAACAAACAGGAGGTATTGTAGCTACTGCTAATTTTGAGTAGTAATTAATTAAGTTTTGAATTTTCTTTGTTTATGTTTGAGTATTCAAGTTTTGTATTTTGTTCATGTTTGCACCTTTGGTTTCCACCTCTTTCAATATTTGTTTGTTTATTTGATTTGAACATAGGACTTATAAGCTGTTTATTTGATTTGAGCAAAAGAGTTAATTGTCCAAGTGAAAATAAAAATTTGTTCATTGTTCAAAGAAAAATTGCATATTATGGTGAATCGAAACTTGTCCGAAACTTTTCCAAGACGTCTCGAAATTTCGAAAGATCGAGATGACCTCCCGAAACGAAATTTTAATCTATGAATAATATTGACTAATAATTACCTTATTATCTTGATTCAGGGTGGACCTAGGGAGCGGGCTTGAGCGACCCTAAACTTCGGATATTATTTATTTTATAGATAGTATTTTCGAAAATTTTAAATTTCGACTCTTCCAACCCTCGAAAAACTCTTATATATTAAAATCTCGTTTCGGGAGTTCATCTCGATCTTTTGAAATTCTGAAACATCACGAAAAAGGTTTGAAAAAGTTTCGATTCGTTATAAAATATAATAAAATGTGATTTTTTGTAACAATCAAAAGATTTTTATTTTCACTTCAACAATTAACTCTTTTGCTCAAATCAAATAGACAACTTATAAGTTCTATGTTCAAAACAAAACTAAACAACTCAATAAGAGAGGTGGAGGTGTGGCAACTACTTGGAGGTGCAAACATGAACACAATACAAAACTTTACTACACAAACAAAAACAAAAACAAAGAATCGGTTGTTATACAATCAGGCACCATTCACTATGTCTGATATTAGACAAATGATTATATGGCGTTGGATCGTTGATCTAACGCTCTATATTAATTCGCCAAATTGACAAATGAAGATCGCCCTTTCACCTTTTGACGAAAGGGCATTCGTCAATTTGTCAAAAGAATATTTAAATATAAAAAATAATTTTTTAAGTAAAATACTAAATTTACCCTCAAAAATTAAAAGTTCTAATTTATTAAATTTTAAATTTTATTATTATTTATTTATTTTATTTACTATCATTATTATTAATTATAAATATAATTTTATTATTATAAATTTAATTGAAAAAATGTCACACAAAGCCAGGAAATCGATCACTTGCCAATGTGCTCATTGGCTAGTTACTTAACCACCAGACCATTAACAAACGAGTCTAGTGTTAGATTAATATTATATTTATTCAATATTGTAAGATTACAATTATGACAAATTTTATCACATCTAGTTAAAAAAAAAGCACTTTTATCATACATTTTTTATTTTTCTTTGTCCATCTTCACTTTATATTCACCGGCTTCATCATCATCATTCGTACAAAAGAGATTAGAGAATAGTTTGATTTCCGTTCATTTAAATTGGTTGACTTTTTTATAATAATAGTTTGACAGTGATGTAAAATACAATTTTTTTAATTTTACTTATGATTTAAATTTAATTTATAGTGTGACAAAGGTTAAAAACCCACAAAGTACATAAAGAATCCTTGATCCGGGAATGATGAAGTAGGTTAATAAATTAAGAAAAAATTAAATAAGGTGTATTTGTTTACTCATATGTATGGATCAACTAGATTAGATCAATTAACTAACGGATTGGATAATTGATACAAAATTTTCATATCGTAAGGAGATGGTCGGACATGACACTTGTCAAATGTTCTCATGTGGAATTATTGGAGTTTTATTTAATCGTATATACACTTCTAATTAGGTATGATACTTTGCTAGTCGCATAATTTGGTATCTTATACGCACGAATTTAACGTGTTATATTTATTTTGAATATTCGAACTTGTGACATTGTTATCGTTTAGATAATTTTCACGAATAATATTTTGGAAAACATTTTTCTTTTATAAATTTGAGAGGTAGTGGATCTATCTAGATCTGAGCGGGTTGATCCGCAATCTGATCCATCCATGCGAGATCGGATAATGGATAGACTTTTTTTTCATCGATTTTTATGGATGTATGTTCAACGGATAGAATTTGATCTAATGTGCAGCCTTGAGGAGAGCCTTATTTGCTCGAACGATTTCATCAATATCAATCGATCATACCGCATCATCAATGATCCACTAGGTTCCAATGTCCTACTCATAGCCTTCAAAGTTTTATGTTAAAATTTTATGTGATATTACATTTTAAAGCTTCTTATAATTAATTAAGCATAAACATAAAATCTCATTTAAAATATTCCGGTGCCGATGCACTTAAAATAAAAAATTGGTCAATCATGCATATACGTAAAACCTCTTAAAATTTTAAGCTATTAATTCATCGATTATATGATATTTTGTTAAATTAATAAAATATTATGGTCCCAACATTATTAATTTATAGAGATTTTATTGCATAATATATTTGAAATACCTTTTAGTTTTAAATTTCATAAAATCATTAGATATAACATGCATTTAGTATAATTCAAGTTGATCATACAAGACTTTGAGTTGAATTGGCAAGAAACCGTAATTTACATTAAACTATTTTTGGTGTCAATTCACGGGCTATTTAGTCAAAATGTTTGATGCCGAGTGACAAGCTGAGACATCCTGTAATCAAGAGGATATGTATTCGTTCCTGAAATGTGTTATTATTTTCTTCGTATAGAGAATGATTGAAATGTTGTAATTAAGTTTGACATTGAAAATAAATTTGTCCAAAAGATTGTAATAATAATCTTGTATCTAAAAGAAATTTACGTGCTATTTACGAATTATCATCATTGTAAAAATATTTAATTTTCTTTTTGAAACAACAAAAAAAGGTTTAGTTTATGATACTCATCTTTAATTAGTTTCTAGTATGTTTTTGACTTTGTAGATATTTTAAGATGATAATACCACCAAGCGTGTGTTTATATATATACATATATATAAAGGAAGTAGACCAATTGTGAGATGTCTCCAAGTGATTATTTATATGCTCTAGAACTTGAGAGGCCATGGGTTCAAATTTTATAAACTACATATTTATTCACCTATTTTTAACTAGAATTAGTGACACACACTACGCATATGAAGCGTATTCCTTATCTACGCTATATGATTTAACAAAAATTTACTACTGTGATATTCATTCTTACATATTGACAAATTAATGTTACTTTAACCAAATTTTGAAATATTTTTTATAGGTAATTTAGAAGTTTTTGCTTTCTCGAACCTTTGAAATAATTAATATCATATAAATTATTCTCCCATCGAACTTCAAATTATAGGTACATCCCATTTTATTGTTTCCATTTTAGTTTTGTTTTATATCAACTGCTTTTAACTTTAATTATAAATAAATTTTAATTCGTAAATAAAAAATTTATATTGCATTATGTTATCCCTCCGTCCCTCTAAGCGTACAATATTTTGGTTTTGCACAGATTTTAAGTAAAATATGTTGTCCCATAGAAGTATGTGGCTAAAAAAAGTTTGAGATATTAATGGTTTATTTTATACTAGGTCTCCCAGCCCCATTGCACCCCATACTCAAAAAGAGTGTGAAACTTGTGTGCCATTACGTATGGATCTCGCACTTATTGTCAGTAGGGGTGCACCGGAGGAGACTCGGCATCCCCGAAAACGATATTAATTGAGGGAATAAGTACACGTGGCCCCAATAATAATTGAAAATGAGTTGTAATGTGGAGTTAATTTTCATAAAAGGATACATTTTTAGTGGACGTTCAAAACGAAAAATTGTAATATTTTTATACGGACGCAGGGGAGAGGGAGTATTAAGATTTTAAGTATATGTAAATGTCTAAGTTTATTTAGGTTCGTGACAAACATTCTATTTGAAAAATAAAAAAAATAATTAAACGATAAACAAGTTAACATAACACTTCATAGCTATTTTATGATTTAAAGCATTTTCCAATATATATCTCAAACATAAAGTCAAGTGAACTTACCTTCAATAGGCATGTTCCCTTCAATGGACATGTTTCATATAGTTTAAGATATGTTTTAGCAAAGGGGTTTGAGATTTCTTTCAATTGCATTTTCATGTAAATACTATCAAAAAGACTTAATTAAAATTGATAAACAGGTATCACTTTCTCCTAATTCTTTCAATCTTATCGAACCCTTTCTTCTTCCCATCACTTCTCCTTTGAAGCTTCCTGGACTTGTTATTCTCCTTCCTCTATTTTCGTTCTTCTATCTTTCTCTCTTTCTCACTGTCTTTCGCATTCCATTTGCAATGTATTACTTAAAGTTTCTGACTTCTCCTGGCAATTAGGGAGCCAACTTATCCACTCGCGGTCTCTAACATCTATTGAAAATTCAGATCCAAATTCATGATACTTGATTCTTTAAATCCAAAACTAAGTTATATCTAAATAAAGCTCAAAGTAATATGAAAATTTTGAGATAGATTATTTCAACCATTCAATTTGCTGAATAGATATTTAGATTGGGGGGGAGTAGTTGGAGAGGAGGTCGAGGTTGAATTTCGGTGGGATGTGCCGGATGTGGATGAGTCTGTTTTTGCAGTCGGTCGGTGGATCGGTCAGTTGGGGGTGGTCAGGGTGGTGAGGTGGAGGAGGGTGGTGAGTGGCCGTGGTATATGCCCTTCTCGGAGTCTAATCTTCTGGCCGTCGCGTTCTCCACTGGCAATTCAGACTCAGATTCATGGATCCTAGATTATCCAAATTCAAAGCAAGTTATATCTACATGAAGCTCAACGTAATTAAAAAATATTAAGAAAGGTTATTTCATCTATTCAATTTGTTGAAGGGATTTTGAGATGGTATATGATTTTGGGTGAAAGGTAAATAGAGGGAGAGAGTTGTGAAGGTGAGATACAAAACGATAAGGGTTTCGCGACTTGCATGCGCTTCTTTGTCGAGACTGGGCATTCTCTTAAATTTGCATAGATTTGTAAGGCAGGGGATCAAATTGAGTGAAAAATTGAACATTCCACCCGCGCCACTTATTGTGTTCTTATACTACTTTGAATTAATAGAGACAATGTACAAGTTTGTGCTGGGTCGTGTGACTGGCCCGAACGAATCTTGTCGGGGACAAGTTAGGGCGGAATGACCCATAGTAATGACCTGACCCATTAATTAATTATTATAAATTATTTTTATTTTTAAAAGTACTTTTTAAACTAATTATGTTACAATTTTATAATTTGATGAGTATTCTAGTCCCTTTACAATTAATGAAAAAAAGTTCCAACAAAGAAAATTTCAAAACTTAATTAGTTACTAATCAAAATTAGCAGTATACAATACCTCCTCTTTGTTTCCGTAAATTCGAAACAGAGCAATTGAACCTGAATTCAATATAAGAGAATGCGTTAGCTGGAGAAGGGCAGAAGGCGTTGGATATGGGAATCAATTCCACATATATTTACTTAATTAGGTGATTTGGAAGAGATTTGAATTTGGTGTATTCTTAGAAGATTGAGTTTTCAAATCTTGGATAGTCTGTTATTGGAAAAAGATATATACAAGACGAAACGAGACAAATTGAGCAGATTCGAATTTTCGATCGAAAACGACGAGAAGGGCAGAAATTTCGACGTAACAAAGAATGACGATAGGAATGTGCTGTTCCATGTCGGTGGATTGGAAAACCGGAAAATTTCAACATTTTCGTACGGCACGAGACGAGATTTAGTTCCATGAGTGTTTCCATGAAACTTGTGAAAAAGAGCAAGTTTAATGCATTATGATCTCTCAAAAAAAGTTATTAATGTTATCGATAAAAATGTCTACATTCTCAATATAATATATTTTAAAACTATATTTTTAGACTTTTGTATAATGTTAGTTGGGCCCATGTTAGTTTTCTATTTTTACATGTCATATGTAATTACAAGTTAATTAATTAATTTTTTTTAAAAAATATTTTTTACTTATTTATCAACTACCCATTCATTTATAAGATATTTTACCAAATACTGATTTTAATAAATAAAATACGTCGTTAGAAACATCATGAATAAAAATAATAAATGTACATCTTATCTTATTATTGCCCCTTCTAGGTTACAATTCAATCAGCTCGACTTCATAACTGAAATATGCTATTTTTAGCAAGTTCAGTTATGTACACTGATTGAACAAGCCATGTACAAATACAATGAAGATCTACTTTCGCTATCTCTCGTACATAATAACTCTTGATCCACTAACTAAATACAATTGATGTATAAATTCATCACTTAATTCTAATGCACATAATTTATTTCCTAAACATCCTATACAATAACATATCAACTCTATAATATTTGAACTTTATCACAAAATCATTTTTCATAACTCAATTTTTACGTCAATCGAATTTTCTCCTTCAACTCACTATTTACCTGTATACCAAACCTTAATTCCACTTCTCCATTGATTTCTAGATCCTCCAACAAAATTTCAACCTACTCAAAAAATTTAATGACAATTTACCTGTTGACTTTCCTACATTAAATTTATATTTTGACAATAATTATTTTCCGAATCATCATTCAACAGTAGTGTTGTAAGTCGAGATTCAAATTTACATTCTCCTTATTCATACACTTATAGCACCGTCAAAATACTCGTTCGCAAGTGAAGTTCTCTATGTGAAGGCCCATATTGAGATAAGCAAGCAGCCCAAGCAAATTGGAAGTTGGAAGCAAAAAGATCTTTCTAGAAGTGGAGAGCACGTAGGTCGTAGTAGACCTGACGAGTCAAGTGTCTAGTTGCAACCAAGTGGGCGATTTGGCTTGAGTTGTTTAGATTTGTTGGTTGAACCTTCTTCTGCTCATTTCAGCCGTATAGAGAAGAGGAGGAGGAGGAGGAAATATCAGACTATCTCTCGGCTCTTTCCTCTTCGGAAAATACTTGCTTTGCTCGATCTGTTCAAAGGTCTATGTATCTTTTTTTTGTCAGATCTAATTTTGTTGTTTCTTCTCCTTTAATTGGATACTGATTCTGATTTACTGTCTATATGTTGAATTCGCTCGTTCTAGAATGTGTGGATTTTGTTTTCCGGTTGATTATTACTGAAATTCAGTTTGTTTAGCTGCTTTTTATTACGTTTACTCAATTCATTTGGCTATGTTGTTCAATTGGAGCTAGTTAGGCGTGGATGATGAGCGCTGCTTGTTATATATCCACTTGTCGAATTCGAAGCAAGTCTATTACCTGCTCTTGATTTTAAGTGTGCAACTTGCCTAGCACTATTCTGCAAGACTGCAACCATTTGGATTTATTAGTGTGTTAGGACATTGTTACTTAAAAACACGGAGTCTTTGCTTGATTGGTTATAGGATGTAGGTGAAGCGGGCTTTGCATAAGGTCAGCATAGCACGAGGGTGGATTCCGATAGTATAGTTTGTATATAACTTGTGGAGCACCAATCACTGCTTGAATTTGAACGTTGTTGTATGTGTAATTAATTTTTGAGTTGGAAATATGTATGTCTTGGCCTGATTGGTTGCTCGCCATTTCTTGTTTGATGTCCTCCTTTGGTATTTACTGGTGTATTACATTCTTTAGGAGTTTGAAAGCATTCCGGATTGCTGGCGCAATAAAAACTTCCGCGAATGGGCAATATTCATGTATATCGTTTACTGTGATAATAATCTGAAACTCAAAAAATTTCAGGTTCTGACGGGGGCTTCGGTAGCAGTTAAAACTATAAGCAACCATGAGCGTAGTGGGTTTTGACTTTGGCAATGAGAGCTGTGTTGTTGCAGTTGCAAGGCAAAGGGGTATTGACGTCGTCCTTAATGATGAGTCCAACCGTCAAACTCCTGCTATCGTCTGTTTCGGTGACAAGCAGAGGTTCCTTGGGACTGCCGGTGCTGCAACAAGCATGATGAATCCAAAAAATACAATCTCCCAAATGAAGAGATTGATTGGGCGGCAGTTTTCAGATCCTGAATTGCAGCGTGATCTCAAGTCACTGCCGTTTTTGGTGACTGAAGGTCCGGATGGTTTTCCTTTGATCCATGCTCGATATTTGGGAGATACCAAGGCATTTACACCCACTCAAGTTTTGGGGATGATGTTTTCTAATTTGAAGAGCATCGCGGAAAAGAACTTGAATGCAGCAGTCATAGATTGTTGCATCGGGGTACCTGTGTATTTCACTGACCTTCAAAGGAGGGCTGTTATAGATGCTGCAACTATTGCTGGCTTGCATCCACTCCGTCTTTTTCACGAGACGACCGCTACTGCATTAGCTTACGGTATTTATAAGACAGACTTACCGGAACATGAAGCCATAAATGTTGCTTTTGTTGATGTTGGCCATTCAAGTCTGCAAGTTTGTATTGCTGCGTTCAAGAAAGGTCAACTGAAGATATTGGCACACTCATTTGACAAATCCCTGGGTGGAAGAGATTTTGATGAGACTCTATTCCAGCATTTTGCTGCAAAGTTCAAGGATGAATATAAGATTGATGTCTACCAGAATGCCAGGGCCTGTCTCAGACTGCGTGCTGCTTGTGAGAAGTTGAAGAAGGTTCTCAGTGCAAACCCTGAGGCGCCTCTGAACATCGAGTGCCTGATGGAAGAGAAGGATGTCAGAGGTTTCATTAAAAGAGATGAGTTCGAGAATATTAGCATTCCAATTCTTGAACGTGTGAAGAAGCCATTGGAGAAAGCTCTTACTGAATCTGGACTGACTAATGAAGATATTCATTCTGTTGAAGTTGTTGGTTCAGGTTCTCGAGTTCCTGCAATAATAAAGATCTTGACTGAGTTCTTCAAGAAGGAGCCTAGGCGAACAATGAATGCAAGTGAATGTGTTTCCAAAGGCTGTGCATTACAATGTGCTATTCTTAGCCCTACATTTAAAGTGCGGGAATTTCAGGTAATAATTTTTTTTGATAGATCCCTTTGACATGGGTTCATTTGCATTTATTGTGTCTTCTCTCTTGCTTGAAAGATATGATGGGATTTGGATCTTGATCATATTAGATCATTCAATGCCTTCTATAGGACAGATTGCTGACACGGCCAATGTGTTGCAGCTCTCTGCACACGTTGGTTGATGTGTATGTTTCTAACAGTTTGAAGTGAGGTGTGCTGCTTATTATAGCACTGCTTCCAAATCTTTCTTGGTTTCCATATTTGGCTACCTTTCCTTCAGATCTGGTTCTTTGTTTGAGAGCTTGAAACAAATTATACCAGTTCTTGCACACATCAATTGTAGGCATGATATATATTTGATGTCTTTTGGTGAGAGTCGTATGATTTAGTGGGGTGGTGGGTGAAATATATACAAAGGAAAGTGACTTTTGCAATATAGTAGGGACTGGCAGCTGCTATGTTTTGGCATGTGAATTTGCATATTTTCTTGTTAGACTCCGCATGGCTCCATGTGAATGGAAAAGGAAAAAATCAGTTACCGTTGGAAATATCTGAGAAATTATTATTTTCCACATTCTTTTGGTGCTCACCACCCCCTGAGTTTTCATGAACTCTTTTGTTGATTACCCCTTAGACAAACAATTATACCTTTGGGTAACCGGCTTTGGCTGATATTATTCCCGATATGGTTGATTTCCTCCTTTCTCTACCTATCTTTCAAAATTTCGTTAAACAATTACATAAAGCTTTTCTTATTACTTGTTAGCAATGTGCCACAAGTAATGCCACCAATAATTTATTAAATTAATTTATGCAGATGGTAGCTGTGGGAGTTGAAATATTGTAGATTTGTAAGCATATGATGTTTTGTTGGGAATTAACTTTAATTTAATATTTTAGCTTTATTTTATTTAATGATTTATTATTATCATATTACACTTATATTTTTTTGGGTCAACGTGCCTTAATTAACTATGACCTCCGTGCCCATGATTCTGTTGCAGTATTGAATTTCATGCTTCTGTTATTTCCATATCTTCTCTTAAGTTGCCTTGATGTTCGCTGACTTGATTCAGATTCTCTTTTTAGGTGCCTGTTATCAATAACCCAGTGAAAATTTAACAGTCAGTGGGGGTTGTTATGGCTACTGGCTGTTTTGATAATTGTTTATAAAGTTAGATAACCTTATTGGTTTGAATTTTCTTTTAGTATGATTGAGAAACTTGATGTCATGTCAATGCACAAGGTTGATACACTTACTAATACTATAATCTACTACTACTGTTTTTGGCACCAGTAGCTGGCAAGAGATATGTTAGGGATTGCTAATTTTGTGGGCTCTTCTTTATGTTGTTCCATGTTTATGCTGATTCTATATTTAGCTTTCCACAGTTAGTATTGTTTATTGCTGGAACTATTCACAATATAGCAGCATTTTTGGGTTTTAATGAAAATTTCATGTAGTTATGAAACAAAAGACGATTTGTTATTATATCTTTCACTTGTTAGTGTGCTACTCTTTGGCAGATAGATCACTTTAACCTGTTGCTTTTACTTTATCACCCGTTTTTTGCTCCACGACTCTCTTCTATTTGCAGTAGTTGAATTTGTGTTCAGTATCTAGTTTGACACATTCACCTTCATATTGGTATTTTAGCATATACAAGTATTTATTATTATTATTATTATTATTATTATAATAATATTTGATATAATGACTGAACTTTAATGTGGTGGCTTTTCATGTAACAGGTTACTGAGAGTTTTCCTTTCCCCATAGCGTTATCATGGAAAGGTGCTGCTTCAGATGCACAGAATGGAGGAGCTGATAATCAGCAAAGCACGGTTGTGTTCCCGAAAGGGAATATGATACCTAGTGTGAAGGCTTTGACATTTTACAGATCTGGGACCTTCACTGTAGATGTGCAATATGCCGATGCCAGTGAGTCTCAGGCACCAGCGAAGATTAGCACTTACACGGTACTTGTACCATTTATTTCCTACTTCCATTGAAAGATCATTCATACATGTGTCCATACTTCTAACCTTATCATATTGAGCAGATTGGGCCTTTCCAATCCACTAAGGGCGAAAAGGCAAAACTTAAGCTTAAAGTACGCCTGAATCTTCACGGAATTGTTTCGGTTGAGTCAGCAATGGTAAGTTATGATGACAAATCCTTCTTTATTTTCAGCCACGCAAATTGCCTATTGTTCATGGTAGACAGGATTTTCGCCGATAATAAAGACCAAGGAATAATGGTTGTCAAATTTGGATACTTGGAAAGACCGTGTATACCTTTTCATTTGGGAATTGACCCACACACACACACACACACACACACACACATATATGTGTGTGTGTGTGTGTGTGTGTGTGTGTGTGTGTGTGTGTGTGTGTGTAAAACTTCTTGCTTTCATTTTATCCAAAAACTTCTCGCACCTGACATTAAAGCACTAATCTTCTCATATTTTTCGGTCATTCCTTTCATACTTTAGAACGATCTTGAAACTTTTATTCATCCCCTTGACAATTGTCCCAAACACAATGGGAACTTAGACGGCCCTCAATGGGAGCCGTCATTGTACAGCTCCAACGGAGTGACAACTGCGCTCCGTTATCGCATCACGCATCAAGGCTTGACACGTGATGCTCTTTAGGTAGCAGCTAACCAGTTGTGTTTTGTATTTGTTTTTTTTACTTTTTATGTTTTGTTCAATTTCAAACGCAAATAACTCGAAAAATAAAAATGTAAAAAATAAATAAAAATCATCAACGGGTTCGTCTCATTGAGATGTACAAATAGAGACCACTCTTGACTATGAATAATTCCATCTCGGATTGTTTCTCTCTTAATTAAACTTAAAGTTGTTTTACAATTTCTAAAAATGCAATTTTATTAATTTCGATTTCTAAACACTCTTATGATATGATTTTTATGTTTAAAATATTTCTTTTTTGAATTTCAATGAAATTTTGAACCTTAATAAATTATAAAATGAATTCAAAAAATGCAATTTTGTTCATTTCAATTTCAAAACACTCTTATAATATGCTTAATATGTAAAAATAAAAAATAAAAAAAGTTCAAAAAGATTTATGACTTGGCGACGACGCGTCGTGCACTCATCGAGTGTCATGACTGTGGATGGTCTTATAAGTGGCATAGAGGAAGTATGTGGCTATTGATTCTGGCGGGTAAATGTGCCTCACATTCATCAGACTGTTTTGTTCGCAATCTGATTGGATTTGTAAGGATGGTGTCATGTTTATGAGTCGGTCTTTACACCAATCCATTATCTGCCTAGGAGTCAAATTGTATGTTTGCGAATTAGATCATTTGAGAGTGTGCTAAATATTTGTTATCTTTTAATTTCTTCATTGTTTGGGGTAATCCTGATAATGTATCTTAAGCAGCTTTTAGAAGAGGAGGAATCAGAGGTTCCAGTTGTGAAAGATTTGGGCAAGGAGTCATCCGCTATGGAAGCTGATGAGGTTCCTTCTGGATCTGCTCCGCCGAGCTCTGCTGAGGCTGATGCAAATATGCAAGATACTATAGCTGACAGTCCTGGAATTGAAAATGGCGGCCAGGAGTCGGGGGAGAAGCCCTTGCAGATGGAAACAGATTCAAAGGTCAGCTTGAAATATAGGTTTCTCATTTCTTTTTTTCAGATTGTCTTCCATTCAAGATTGATTCCAGATAATATATGCTGAACTCATATTTGATGTGGTTTATTGATTTCAGGAGGACGCTCCAAAGAAAAAGGTTAAGATGACTAATGTTCCTGTATCAGAGGTTGTATATGGTGGGTTGGCAGCTGCAGATGTGCAAAAGGCCGTGGAAAAAGAATTCGAGATGGCTCTGCAAGACCGTGTTATGGAAGAAACAAAAGACAAGAAGAATTCGGTTGAGGCTTATGTTTATGACATGCGAAACAAGGTATATATGGCATGTGTATGGTATGCTGCCCCTACAAGAACCTTAATATATATGTTCTCACCATGTTTTTTGTATGCAGCTTAATGACAAATATCACGAGTTTGTAATGGATACAGAAAGAGATCAGTTTATGTCTGTACTTCAAGAGGTTGAAGATTGGTTATATGATGATGGTGAGGATGAAACCAAAGGGGTATATTTAGCTAAATTGGAGGAGCTCAAGAAGGTAAATGATGGTATCCGTTAATAGGAAGTTTGGTTCATATGTTGGTATCTGTATATACTATATAGGAAGTTCTACCTTTTCAATTAAATGACACATTTTGCAGCAAGGTGATCCCATTGAGGAGCGGTACAAGGAGCATGTGGAGAGGGGAACTGTGGTTGATCAGTTTCTTCTTGGCATCAAGAGTTACAGACAAGCAGCGAATTCAAGTGATCCCAAGTATGAGCATATTGATATATCTGAGAGAGAAAAGGTATGCCTTTTTCACTTTCAACTGTCACCCTTTATGATGCAATGTAGTTTTGTAAATCTCATTGTTTCTTTTTCTTGGTTCAGGTTCTGAAAGAATGTGTGGAAGCTGAGGCCTGGCTGAGAGAGAAAAAGCAGCACCAAGATACACTTCCAAAGCATGCAACACCAGCTCTTTTGTGTGCCGATTTGAGGAAAAAGGCTGAAGCTCTGGACAGGTGTTTAGAATCTCCATATGCATCCTTTTATTATTAATTATTATCATCGTCATCAAAATATATTTTAGTCTTTTTTTTTGTTCTCCCTTCGCAAAAAGCCTTGATTCTCCCTCCCTCCACCGTGATCCCTTTACACTTCCCTTTTGGTACTTTTGAATCAAAATTTTATAGTATTTGTTACTACTACATTTCTTGGCATATTTTGTTAGTGTTAGTTTTTTTTCTATGGGTCAAACGAATTCCTTAAATTTCCCAATGTGTACATTATTCTTGGGTCTACCACTAGTACTTCACTATCCTGGATCAATGACGGTACAACGTTAAGTATTCATTAGGATTGAGGGAGGAATTTATTGAAGTCCCAAAAAAGAAAGAAAGATCCTTAGAGATGTTAAAGCCAAGTAACAATACTACCAGCTATATCTTCAGGAAAACACCAAGATTCATAATCTAAATAGTTTTACAAATGACTTGGCCAACCACCATACTATCATTGCTTGGTATTAATCGTTACATCTGTTGCTTTTATGTATTTACATCCACCATTCTAATTACCAAGTCTCACCAATAGAGGGTTCTAAATATATGAGGTAAGTTTTTTTCTATAAGTTAAGAAACGGGCAGGAGAGTTCTTGGTGTTATTCATATCTTCTTGCTGAAGCAGCACCTATATAAAATTTCTTGATACTGGGGTCAGTGGAATTTAACTGGTGATACTGAGGGAGTGATTCTTCTGTGTTCTCGTTCTGTAATCTTGTAGCCTCTGATCTGTAAATGTCTCTATTCTCTTTAACAGGGTGTGCAGGCCAATTATGATGAAACCCAAGCCAAAGCCTGCGAAGCCAGCTACTCCTGAATCACCTTCACCGGCGCAGTCTCAAGGAGGAGACACCCAATCTCAAGGGGCAGACAACACTAACCAAAATGCCAATGCAGCTGAAGATACAGCTGGAATTGGAAAGGAAGCACCGTCTGATGCAGCAGAGCCAATGGAAACTGATGAAACTGAAAATGCTCCAGAAACGGCATAATAACCCCCCCTGTGGTAATTGTTACAAATATATCTAGCCTGTCCATTTATGCGCTCATTCATAAGCAAACATGAAAGTTTGGACTTCTCGGCTAATTCTGAAAATTGTGACTAGTTTGTTTCGCCAGAAACTTGATTATTTATAGGTAGGCAATACTATGTCTTAGAAAGTTGTATGATGAAGGAGCTTAATGACTATCTATCCAACTTGTATCGGTGCATCACTTGGGCTCATGGCTGCGTTTGTGTTGTCCCAAGTTGTTCATAGATCGTTCCTGTAATCAAATTTTGCGCTATTGATGGAACCTGAAATTTGTCCATGTGTTGTCCTCCTTTCCTACCTAGATACGTACATAGTTCCTCATGTTTGTTGATGGAACTTTTCTGAGTTCAGCCATTGCTAATTAACCAAACATGATATGCTATCTATGAGGAACCTGGAATACGTTGAAATAACATCATGATTAAGGTTCAATTGTGTAGAGATAACTAAGGTCCTGTTTGTTATATCGCTGAATCGGCTATCTTCCCATTTAAATTGAATATTTTATACACAAAAAATTTAATTAATTAAAAAGATCACTCAAATTCTATACCAAATCAGTCCCTTGATTCTATGGTATTATTAATCCATTATTAATTGCCAATCGAATAAAACCTGTATCATCTTGGATAAATCAGCTAATATATCTTATGACGCAACCACTGTCAGACTAAGATTTCATATAGGAGAATAGGTTAAGTATATTGAAGGAGAATATTTTTATTAATCTATATGAAAATTTTGTTGTCATAATAAAAAATTGATTAGAAACTCTATAAAATTGGTTAATAGATTTTATTTAGATATCAATCATACAACAACTTTCTCATAACATTATTGTGTATTTGAAGATTTAAAGCCTAAGAATAATATTATATCCGTCCCAACAAACTTCATACATTTATCATTTTTAACCGTTCCATCAAATTCCATACATTACTTAAAATAGAAACAACCTCACATCCAATAAATAATAAAAGAAATCATACAACTTCCACCATATTACACCTTTACCACTACATTTAATTCAAACAAAACACACTTAAGTTAATTCCAACAATTAACTTTAACAAACATGTGACCTAAGTATATATACAAACAAAAAATTTACATCATACATCACGCCTCTCTCATCTTCTCCACAGATCTACAAGATCTTCATCACTGGGTTCATTTTCATCCCTCTTTTCTCTCACCGTATACTCTGTTAGATTTATTGATCATCGCATTACATCTGCCGCCGCTACAAATACTTATTCTTCTTAGCTCCACATCTCTCTCTCTCTCTCTCTCTCTCTCTCTCTCTCTCTCTCTCTCCGAATCGATCTTCTACTGTAATCCATGATGCTCGATTCAAGAGGATCTAGTGTTGTTGGTAACTACTTTGCTTCTCTTTAAAGGGAATAATTTCTTCTCATTCTTTAGAATTTTTCATGGAATTTGCTTTCGTTTGATTCTTGAGTTTTAATGTTTGTTTGATTGAATCGGTCACTAGACCTATGTATCTCTGCACTTAGATATGTTGTTTTCTTTGTTTTTTTTAAATTCATTTTGCAGTAACTTAGCCTCCACATTTTCTTATCATTTTGCAGTAACATTGAGCTATGGGGAAGCTGGGTTGCGGAGGGAATATGGAAGGCCGGGCTCTCCAATTCTTACTTGGGATCGGAGGAGGTGATATTGTAATTTGGATGGCAGTGATATTGTAATTTGAATTAGAATTTATATCTAATTTTTATAAAACTGATATTGTAATTTTGATAGAAATTTTGATAAAAATTGATGTTGCAGTTTGCTGCTTAATGGAATGTAATTTTATTGTTAGCTAGGATTTGATCTGGTAATCTGCTTAACAATAAAATTACATTCCATTAAGCAGCAAACTGCAACAACAATTTCTATCAAAAATTACAATATTAATTTTATAAAAATTAGATACAAATTCTAATCCAAATTACAATATTACTACAATCCAAATTACAATATCACTTCCTCCAATCCCAAGTAAGAATTGGAGAGCCCGGCCTTCCATATTCCCTCAACAACCCAGTTTCCCCATAGCTCAAAGTTACTGCAAAATGATAAGAAAATGTGGAGGCAAGTTACTGCAAAATGAATTCAACCAAAACAAAGAAAAAAACATATCTAAGTGCAGAGATACATGGATCTAGTGACCAATTCAACAAAACAAACAATAAAACTCAAGATTCAAACAAAAGCAGATTTTGTGAAAAATTCTAAAGAACAAGACAAAATTATTCCATTTAAAGAGAAGCAAAGTAGTTACAAACAACACTAGATCCTCTTGAACCGAGCATCATGGATTACAATAGAAGATTGATTCGGGGAGAGAGAGAGAGAGAGAGAGAGAGAGAGAGAGAGAGAGAGAGAGAGAGGGCTGTGAAGAAGAAGCATCTGCAGAGGCGGCAGATGTAACGCGATGATCAATAAATCTAATGGAGTATACGGTGAGAGAAAAGAGGGATGAAGATCTTGTAGATATGTGGAGAAGATGAGAGAGGCGTTGTGTATAATGTAAAACTAGAATTTTTTTTTTATATACCTAGGTCACATGTTTGTTGAAGTTAATTGTTGTAATTAACTTAAGTGTGCTTTGTTTGAATTAATTGTAGTGGTAAAGGTGTAATATGGTGGGAGTTGTAAGATTTTTTTTATTATTTATTGACCGTGGAGTAGTTTCCATTTTAAGTAATTTATGAAATTTGGTGGGACGGTTAAAAATGATAAAAGTATGATGTTTGCTGAAACGGAGAGAATATATGATTTATATATCTCCCAGGTACAAGGACAAGGTAATTATATTTACAATGCTTTTTATCCTTTTAACGAGCAATGCAACATTTTATTCGTCAATTTAATTGATGTATATAATTTCAAACATTATTAAAAATTACTTTCCTTGAATATGAAAAATTCTTATATTTACAAGTAAAATGTTAGAGTTAGACGGAAAGGTACCATTTATTATAATCTAGAAACAGATGCTTAATAATCCAAATATTTAGAGCTTATTTTATAGGAGACGAAAGTAAATGTATAGAGGTAGCACCACATGTGTCATGTGTGATCTTTGTATTCTATATCTAGTACTGTTATTAATTGCAGTATCCTACAATTCCTCACCAATCTTGATTTAGATTACAAGAAGAAACAAAAACAACTGCATCAACTACTAGTCTTGTTTAGCAAAAAAGCAGTTTGAAATGGTTCTTTGGTACTATACCGGAATCACTATAAATACATCCTGTCTCTTCATTCTATTCCCATCTTACACAACCAACAATCAAGAGTTCACTAGTTCCATAACAATGGCTACTCAAAGATTGTTCCTTCCACTTGCATTCTTCCTCATGCTCATCACTGTTTGCGCTGGTAATGAACCATTAGAAAGCAAAAGGAGACACACACATAATATCCCACCCGAATGTATCAACCCGTGGATCCCGCATCCTCCACACTGCTTCGGTTCTCGTGCTGGCACTGGTGCTGGTTCTGGCACCCGACACGGTGGTAATTGTAAAGCGGTCTCTCGCCTGTTGAGAGATTGCACCAGACTAGAATTTTGGGCCTTGATCGGCGATCACACCAAGAACAAATGCTGTCGTGAAGCTCGTGCCATTACCAGCGACTGCCTGCATAGCAACGTGAATGGTTTATGGCCCTGGCAGTCACAACAAATCGCCCTTCTTCAGCAGGATTGCGTCATCCATGGTTATGGGGATCCACCTAAACCTAGAACTCCCGTTCAACCAACACCGGTCCAGCAGCCTACACCAGTTGAACAGCCTCCACCAGTCGAGCAACCTCCACCAGTCGAGCAACCACCACCAGAAGACACACCAGTAGAGCCACCTTCTGACTCTGAACTGCCACCTCTTGCACCTGAAATGCCACCACCAGAATCACCAGTCGAGCAACCACCACCAGAGGACACACCATCTCCACCTGCAGACACAAAGGGTAGTAGGCCATCAACGTGCTTGGTAACATCAGTGATGTACGACTCATGCAATCCTCAGGCTCCAGTGGCAAGTGGGAATGGGACACCCAAAGAAGAGAGTTATTATCCTGGAGAGATTAGCAATGGGTTCATGACTGATAAGGCTGGATGCTGCCTCGCGTTCGCTATGTTTACCAACGAATGTGATGCAGATGTTACAGACTTGTCCTATGCTACACTTCAAGTGTTCGGCTACCTCAAGCGTTCTTGTAGCTAATTCATATCATTGTCATGCTCTAGCTAGCTACCAGCTCGATGATCAATTGCATTCTCATTGTTTGTCGTCGTCTTTATTTTTCTTCTTCTTTTTATTTTGCAAGGAGTTGGATTGTTATGAAGTTTGTTTCACTTTTCTATTGAAGATAAATTGAAGTTAAAAGTAAGCAGTGAAGCTTGTTTCTTTGTTATAAGCGTTAATGTGCTTTATCATCATTTATTCGATTATTCATAAAGTAACTGGCTACTAAAACAGAACCAATTTAAATGTGTAACAAAACAGGGAATTTAGCCAAACATAATTTGTTTCACTCGTCCTCACTTGATGTATTTTGTAAACCAGTTCATCATGTCCAAATGAGACTCCTCAGCACTTTTAACTGCGGATTCATCCTCTTCATTGTACCGTATAGTCCATCCATGCTCAGCACCAGGACATATCTTCACTAAGCTATCAATCTGCGATTTGTGAATACATTAGGCTCTAATTAGAGAGTACTCGCATTACTTGATGAAAAACAAAGTGTCTTTAGATATCTCCGAGTTCTTTCACATGTTCAGCTGGTGAAAAGGTGTCGTTCTGCTCCTAAAATCGCAATGGGGGCTTTTACCTCTAAAATTTACATGAAAGAACTTCAGAAATGTAATGAGATGAGCATGCAGTAAGAATTGAAGGATAGGACATCACCATTGATGACTTCAACTGTCAGTGGACCTGGATGCAACAGAACCGCAGCCTGTATGCCGTCGTATTTGGCCAATCTCACTACCAGTTCTCCTACAAGGTGGGGTACAAATTAGAGAAAGTTCTGTTCAAGGTAGACTGGTGTACTGTATCGCAGAGAACTGAGAATACTTCACTTTTGAGTGTCATTATGTATAGTTAGACAAACAGTCCGTTACAGTTTCTGTTACTCATTGTGAGAGGATACGAAACAAGAAGATAAATCAAGTAGAATACCTCCCCAGCAAAAACCTGCTGCCCCGATTTGGGACACTCCTTTGCTTTTTAACGCAGCAACCACTCTCGTAGCATCCTCACATCCTTTGTCCTAATTAAATTCATTTTTAGACTAGCATAAGTTACATGTACATCATTGGATATTGTAGTAAAAATGAGCCTTATGTTCTAAAGTACTTAAACAGAATGTTAACGGCATAGTTATATAGCAAGTAGAAAGTAGAATAAGTGGAATGGATATATAGAAGCCGGACCGGAGTATGCAGTTTCAGCCATGATTCAACATTGAACCCAGGATCCATGAAATTAGTTGGCATTGGATCACCATAGAAGAAATCTGGAGCTACAACAAAGAACCCTGAAGCTGCGAATTTGTTAGCAAGCTTCCTACACTATGAGTGTAGTAAATCAATCAATCAACTCGGAGAAAATAAATTCAAGAATCAATCATAACGAAGTGTATAGTCGTACCTAAACTTGGGAGATTCGTATCCTGCAAAAAAAATCGCCTGAATCAAATTAAGTATCCTAAGAAGAGAACATATATGCATTAGTATCGTTTACCAAAAACTTCAGCTGCAAAAATGAGAGCAAGCTCGGAATCTTGGTTGCCTGTGATGTATGTTTTAAGGCCTGCAAGGTCTACAACATGTCCTGCTCCAGAAGTAGGATCCTAAATCGGTGGATTCTCACAGCATTGCGGACCTACCATCTTTCAATTAGCTGCTGCTGTTTTCAAGTTTATTCTTGTTATGTTCCAAGTTTGATCTTCTAAGGAAGTAATTTGGTTGTTTATATATAGAGAAACTTTCAATGGATATTCCCCAGCAAAGAGAAGGAAGAATCAAGTTCAAAGTAAATGTTCAAAGGCTGCTTATTGTTTTCAGTTTTCACCCTTGATAAGTTCAACTTGTATTTTTCTACTCCTCCATCCCAATAACTTTCATACATCATGTTAGCGTGTTAATTTACGTAAAAAAATAAAATAATTAATATAAAAATATATACTTTTAGTAGTGACAAAAATGTAACTTATATGCTAAGGTTAATTTGTGTAGGATGTTAGATATTTCTGTGAAATGGTTAAAAATTGAGATAGTAGGGGGGGAAGGCACTAGGGAGTATTCTATATATAGAGGATGCTTATGGGAGAAAGCAAACCAACATCATCACTTTTTATTTCTCTAATGTTTCTATTTAATCTCATTCAAATTGATTGGTCATCATCAGAATCAAATCAAATCAAATTAAATCTTGTGCTAGTGATTTCTCCTAATATATGCCCCAATGGAACTTACTAGGAAACTCATTGATTTCAGTTGAATCATTCATGCTGTAAAACTTATTGCATGCTTTTTATATTGTGCCTCAATGGCATTAGGGCATCTGAATACAATTCAACTTACTCAGATACAAAGTACAGTACATAAGTTTATATCATAATTGAAAGAGGTATACGCTCTTGCTTTTGATTGAGCTCTGTTATGCAAAAACTTGTTTGTAAACATGAAGCACCCATCAAATTATATCAAGTCACAATAATCAGAATCATTTGCAAACAAACTCTCCAGTAAGTATTAGAAGCAACAGTGAAACATGAGCATTTAGAAACCATTTCTGTATAAAGGAAAAAACATCATTGTGTCTTGAATCCATTAATCTACACTTTTGGGTCTATTACAAACTGTGATCCCAAGTCAAATGCATTAATCCACTATATGATATGCACTCACTCAACAGCTCCCCAGACTTCCAAGGATTGATGTCAGTCGATAAAATTAAGGCATGAATATCCGATCAAATGTATAATGTCTTCACTCATCACACAGCAGGTTTCAGTATTTTACTGTTCATATTATCAACTTCAGTTGTCTCAATGACCAGCAGCACCTCCAAATGAGAAGGTTCATGTTTTCAGTAATCAGACATCTGCACCAATTGAGATAATTTTTATTATCACACATTCACACCAGATAACAAAGGCAGACCAGGAAAGCAAGAACAATTTAGTTGTTTATATTATGGGTGAGTACTATTTTGATTGCTTACAGATCAGTTGTACAGAAATAAAACGACACTTTGACATGGCATACCACAGAGTATGAATTTAACCCCATATAGAATCAATGGATGCTCTACTCAGAGAAATAATTTCTCCAGGGATATTCATGCTAGTCTATATTAGCTGTTCCCTTTAACAGCAAATTTCAATTATATCAATTACTCCCTTGGTTCCAAAAATATAAGTCTGCTTCCATCCATAATCGTGTTTCAAAAGATTTGTCATTTTGTTGATACCTCGAATATTCCTTGCTGTTCTTTTCTAACTAAATACTTTCCATCTTCTAACAATAGATTACGCTTACTGCCAATAATAAGGATATTCTGGCCATCTAACATCCTAATTAATGGAAAAACTGGTCGTATGATTAGAAACGAACTATATTTCATTATTTTGAAACAAAGGGAGTAGAATAGTAATTTCAAATGGTTTATTGAGAAGAAGACAATAAAGCATTTATTAAAATCTTTTAATTCCCCGTGGTCTGTCTCTATCACTTAGTATTGGACAACCAAAGAATATGTTGGCCCTAGCCTTTTACATGCATATTTTGAAATTCTCATTCCCACCAGTGCAGGTGTGAATACTGCGAACAAGTAAACTGGTGGCATGTAATATAGAACTACGGCTACTCACACTGGAATGAAACAACATCATACTTGTAAGATGTGCATATACAGTATAAGACAGCACCCGAAAGAAGGCTGATATATTTATTCCAAATTTATTGGTTGATACCATGTATAAGTGTACATGGTGTGTTTGAGTGTGTCTGCATACATAAAGTGAGTGACAAAGTGAGAATGTAGGAAGAGGGTGTCTACATATATTTATGGAGATACATGAAACTTTCACATGCCATCTAATCAGGGATTTGATAGTTCAGATTACTTAGTTTAAATTATCAATGAAATTGATGATTCCATATTCTACGGTCTTCAAAATCCTCTTATCCTTTACAATAGCAAGAAAAAGGTACACATATTGATTGTCCATATGAAAGATTAAGCGAAGGGAATATTGGAGGCATGGAGGAGAGGAGATTAATGAATGACAATGTAAGCAAATTTTGCAACATAGCTAGTGTTAAATTTTGAAAAACAACAAATGTCCAGGATAAACAACATGAGTTATAACAATAACCATACCATAGTCCAGTAAAGGTGAACATTCACTTAAGGAGACAGGCATAAGATTAAAGGGCTTACTTGATCTATATCTTGAGATAGGAATTTCTCGCATTTCTCGTTTCATGCACAAATATTCACCCAGCAATGCCATTACTGCTAGACCAGTAATGTTCAAAACCCACCATACTATTGATGATGGCCAACCACCATATACCGTGCAAATGAAGAGATGAATGATGTAAAGAGTTGCAGAAAAGTCCAGGCATTTTTTTGCCCTTTCAACTGTAAAGAGCAAAAAACCAGCTCTGTTTCACATCAGAAAAATGAACAATGTTAGGGAAGGGGGCTTTAGTAATCAGTTTACAGATCTTAAAACTTTTATATCTAAGAAACAAGAATTAAGATCTTATAACAATTTTCTAGTGGAAAAATAAGAGCATAATGAAAACATAGCATATGGACAGTAATATCAATCGCCAAAGATTACAAACAATGCCTGCAATAGGATGGTAATTACACACAAATACACAACTTCAGCAAGGAAATCTAACACCATGCCTACTTGGACCCAAAAACAATCATTCTAGATGAGGATTGCTATACCAAATCAACACATAGCTTTTTGTATGCAAATGCTCTGACTTGTACTGTTGGTTTGCTCCGGAAAATACCTTTTATATAAACTACATATTTGCATAAACTACATGCAGATAATTACTGTAGTTTATTTTTCAACCTTGAACCAAAACTTCAAACATAGGGTGGTTGGTCTATTTGCACTGTCAAACCCATCTAACAGCACAAACCTCAACAATCTGAATACCTGCATTGACTAAATCACTCAAACATCAAGCTCCCTTCCACCGACTCTCACTTGTCTGATTCTTTCCAGCCTGCCCAGAGGTGGATTATATCTAACCTTAATCACTATGAGCATGAAGTACTAATCTTCCTGTACTGTCGTATAAGATAACTAAGGCTAGTAAAACCTCAACACTTTTACCACCTAACCCACAAACAAAGCCAGATAGGTTAACTATCATCAATAATCTCGATTCCCCAAGACTTGATCAACCTGTGACTAAGGTATAAAAAGCTTAATTCAAGATTTCAAACATCAAAGAACCAACAAATACTCAAGATCACTCGAAAAAAACAGCTAAACAAAGCAAAAGGAAAAAAAGGAGAAGAAACTAGAACCGACCCAACAACAGAGCTGAGCAAAATGGAAGCCATAACACACCAGCCAGTAGCGGTCGAGGCAGTAACCGTAGCATAATCGAAGAAATAGGCAAGGCTCATCCTTGATACCCTAGTCCCGACTAGAATCGATAAGAATAGACCTAGCGCCATATAATACAGACACTGAAGGCACACGATTTGCGCCACTATCAGCCATGGATCCCACGCCACCGAACCATAGAACATGGCTACTTCACTACTCTGTTTCGACAATCCACGGCTAGAAATTTCAGTCACAGGGCATCAAGTGAGAAAATCGAAACCCTTGATTTTTCCCTCTTGTAA
>JAYMSP010000838.1:0-40459 GCA_036897095.1 Plantago elongata | reverse complement strand
TCTTCTGAAGAAGAAGAATTTGGAGAGTGATTGTGAGAGACAGAGAGAGCTGAAATGGAAGGGATCTGTTGAGGAAGGTGATAAAAAGGTAAACGTCGAGGGGTACTTTTGTCTACAACAACCAGACAGAATTAAATGAAACTAATGGATTTTGAAACTAATGGATTTTGAAATTAGGTGGAAAATCATACTCCTATATCCTATATGTATCTATAGCATGTAGTTAAAAATAAATTTAAAATAAAAATTATATATGAATTTTTTAATAATATGTGGTTGAAAATAAATTGTATTGTGGTCTTATTTTCATAGATGAAAAATTATTTCATTTTAGTGGGACGTCCAAAACGAAAAATTATTTCACTTTTAGCAGGACGGAGGAATACTGTATAATTAAAATTATGGCGTGTTTGAAATAATAAAGTTTTTCTTTTTTTAAATGCAACATGAAAATTTACTATAACACTAGTAAAATCAAAGATCGTACAAGGCATCTAGTGAACTACAAGACGAGCTAGTTTATGAGCTAGCAAGTTCATGTCACGCAGAATATAGGCTAAACTACTAAACTCAAATGAAGCAACTAGTAGGCTAAACTACTAAACTCAAATGAAGCAACTAGTAGTCTCTGATGTCGAACGATCTAAAGTTTCAAAGAGATTAAAAATAATTATCTGTCACACATATGAATAACTTATTTTATTAAAACAGTTGTAAAACGACTAATTAATAATTGAAATTTTTTATGAAATGCTAATGCGGACAAGATATTTGATAAAATATTTGTATTTATATAATGCGTCAATATACAAAATGAATATTATTTGACGAGCAATTGCATCGACTTAAATAGTTAATATGTTGCCGTTTGATTTAGCCGTAGAAGGAAGAAAACTAGCGTTTTTTATTTAGATTAATGAGGATTGACTGATTCATTTGAATACATAACACTTGTGTTCGCTTAATTAACAATTAATTGGAAATATTGACAGTTAATGAAGGGGTGTGTAACTCATCTTATAAATCCATTTTAGTGAAGGGTAACCGTTTTATAAGGTTCGGTTAGAAATGCGGAGCAACAGACAGGATCAACCGATCAATGGAAAATCAAGATTGTTATAAATAAAACAGGATTGATTAATATAGGATTAGAGGTTATCAAACGAGATGATCGGAGTTCAAGCTTAACCTATTGTGACGAGGTCGATTAGTTAATACAAATGAGTAAAAAGTTGGATTCGAACTAAAAAAATAATGAGTTTTTATTTATTCAAATAACCAAAACCAAAATTAATATAAAAATATAAATATGATAAAATAATTAATTTTATTTTAAATTAACAAGGTGATTTGACCTTTCGTTAAGGCTCAACTCACGTAACATACTTATTTTGAAATTGGACCATTGTGATTGTTCCTTGGTAGTTCTATGTGCGACATGCAAATTTTACTATGCCGATGCACATGTCATTTTTTTGTAATTTGTCCTCCTCCGTGTATGAACCGAGATATCTTTTCGATACCTCTTATATAATTATTGCAAATTATTACCATATTTACATCAATTGATCAATAATTTATTATCTTACAATAACACTCTGTATTATGGCAATATTAAGTATCCTCCTGAAGATTAATCAATGCTGTAGGTGAAGGAATAGTGGTCCAGGCTGGACATTGAAGTCCACGTGGCGAGGATGGATCTGGGTGGCTTTGATATGGTGGAGATGAAATTATTGTTATTAATTATAATCTCCCAAATTACCAGAACAAACATCTCGTTTATATTTATAATTGATAAAATATGAAAAATTTTAAGATCGAGTAATATTTAAAATAAGCGCCGAGTTAATATATGGTAGTGAGTTGATAAATCAGAAGGCTAAGTGATATAAAAATGAAAAAATAAATGTTAATGAATAAATTGAATGGATATTGGATAGTTAAAACATTTTTTAAGAAAATATTATTATAAAAATTAAATAGAGTTATACAAATCAAGTTCGAAACAGCAGAGAGAACACGAATACAAATATTAGAAAGTAGAAATGTTTTGTCTATCAAAAGAAGGCAACACAGACAAACATCCAAAATCCTAACATAATTGCTGGGTAATGTGTAATGCATAGCCTTTGCAAGTCTTTGCTTTCATATTTTGGATTTATTTGATGCAACGTATTCCTTCCTTTCGTGTACCTTCCTCTCACACACAGAGAATGAAATTCGTGTGCCATTTCCATACTGATTATGAATAGAAGGTGCATCGGAGAGAGATCCGGTATGATATTCATCCATATATTACTATCACATTTGAAGCTTGGTTGGACTTACGCTGGCAGAAGAGCCCACACTTGATCAAACTTGTCCAACAATCTCCTAATAGTCTAATACCATACGTGAAGAAGACCCTCGTGCGTATGAGCTGCGATGATGATGCATAATTGATCGTTAGGGTTGAGCTAGTTAGTGCCTTAGTGGGTTTTATTTTAAAAAATGTGTAATTTAAAAAAATAAAAACAATAAATTTTGGGTGAAAGACTACTAAAATGGCAAAATTAAACGTATGTTACATGGCGGTAAATATGATTGAACATCATAATTTATTCATAATAAAAGAAAATGGAATTTCTTGTTTGAATAGGTATATTTCATATTGTCGTTTGATTATGCTAGTTGTACTAATTATCTGTTTATACATGGGGTATGATGTGTGATAAATTATGCATAGATTGACACTGATGTATGGGTTGGTTGGCTTGGACAATAAGTTTAGTTTTGCATAGAGTGTAAATATAAGTGGATATGATCTATCATCATAATAAACTAAGTTTGAGAGGTAATGAAGTGTATTTATGCGTGACTATTTTATTTTGAGTGGCTATTATAACTTTTGATTAGCTATTTAGAGAGATCATCTAACTTGGAACCTTTCTCAAAAGGGTTATATTGCAATTTGCAAGGATTTTGGTTTTAGCCACAATTGATTACTTGTATAGACAATTTTAGTGAAGGTAAAGTTGTTTAACCAAATAACAGATCTGATATAGTATGTCTTGTAATCTTACAAGAGAGCTTAAAACAATCATGCATCTATCACAATGAAGGGCAAAAAATTGCTTACCTCTCAAATCCCTTGCATACAAGTTTGAGTTGTCCCTTGGAAATTTTTTATAATGTATGAACCTGTAATCAAACTTCATCTATATAAGAATATTAGCATCTAGCTCGACTTCACTTGATCCAACTCAATATTCAAAGTTATGATTGGTTTCAAATAAACTGCAAGGTTAGAGTTTCAATGCATTAGTTAATCATGTATCCGTTTTTATACGTAATATTTTATATTTTTAGATGAAAAATACTAATTATCGTGTAAGAGCATATCGTATAATAGTGACGTGTATCTAATTGGTCCGTGTGACATTAATTTCACTCATTACTTGATGAGAATAACTTATTATAGTTCGATTGTTGAGTCGAACAGTTAATTTGTGTACATTTTTTTAACTCAGATACTCCCTCCGTCCCATTACAAACGAAATATTTTTTCGTTTTGGTCGTCCCATTACAAACGAAACATTTTTTTCATTTTTAGCAATAACCCCACTATATAACTCATTTTTCACCACACATATTTTCTTAAACTCATTCTTAACAACATACTACATATTTTCTTAAAGATCATGCTTTTTTCAAATGTTTTATTCTTAACGGGGCGGAGGAAGTATATGTTACATGAGGTGTACGCTCGAAAATCGGAGTAGAACAAATAGTACATAATGCTAAGCTCAATCACACAATGCAAGGCTGCTTAATCAAAATCTTGAAATAAGAGTAGCACTAGCCACCACTATGAGTATCTTATATTGGCACGACTGATTGAGGAATAGATTAACAGAAGAGGCGGTGGAAAGTGAGCAAAGATAAGACGAGTTTGGGAGTAGAAAAGGAGTGAGATGTTGTCTGATGTATTTGGGCAAAAACAAAAAGGAATGGAGAATAGACTCTCTCCTGCCTTTGTCTTTGGCTTTGGGCCACAAAGAATCCAGACAATTCAAAGTTCACATCACTTTTCCACTTTTCCCTTATTAAAATTTGTACTACAAGTACTCCATCGACCTAAATTCATTGGAAACCAAGCAATCATTTTCACTTTTTTTTCACGGCTTTATTATAGTATTTCGATATTGATTTATTAATATTATTATAGCAAAACAAAAATTGACGTTATGCTGATGTATTCATCTAAAAATACTCCTATAATTTGTGCCAATTATTAAAGGCCCAACTATATTACCAGAAAGGGATAGGAATTTTGTTTATGCCATACCACACAATGTATTGTTATCCATCAGTGTAAGTGTATTATACCATTTGTACCAAGTGATAAGTGTTGTACAATTATATGTATAAATGAAGAAATGCTATAAAATATTGCTGCATAAACTAAATGGCTTTTATATAGGCCATTCTTTTTTAAGATCTCCTCTTTCATAACTAAATCTTAGAATACTTTAATATGTATATATGATAAGTGTTGTGTTAGACCGTTATACATTCATGTTGAATTGTCAACTCAACTTTTATAAGTTGTGTATCATTTTGAAAGACTATGAAAAACTCTCACAAAAGATATACACCTAATAAAAAATACGTATATACATTGTAATTGTAAAAAGTTCAGCTATTATAGAACTAAAAATATAAAGAATAAATAAGTAAAATGACTTCAAACACAAATAACTATATATAAAAAATAATAATATCAATTCAACAAAATTTCAAACCCAAACCCAATTCTAATACAATGAATATAAGCTAGATGTTGTGACTTGCATATCTAGAGTAGGTTACCTAGATCATAGCAAATTAATAGATATATAATTAATTTCCAAGTCAAATAACAGACCATAAACTAAAATATACATCCTTAATTACATTAATCCTATTGAGTGCGTAAGCATACATGAAATATGAAGTGTACATGAAACTTCCATTCCATGCATTATGCGTATGTGGATCCTTGGAATGGACGCAACAATCACGTTGGACGCGTAACAAAATCTCAACTATTCAACCACACAATCTTCCCTTCAATCATTCAAGTAGCAAGCTCCCAAATTTTTATTACCTCTACATATATTATTATTATTGAATAAATTAATTCTGACAATATTTATATAATACCTACAATTAATACTCCCTCCATCCCATTAATAATGTAACAATTTAATTTTACACGCTTTTTAATAAAAATATATAATATATAGTTAAGAATGAATTTAAGATAAAAATATATATTTAGATCTAATAATGTATGGTGAAAAATGAACCGTACGGTGTGGTTATACCCACCCCTCGAAGTCCCAACTTCATAGGGCAATCTGCACATTCATTTGAAACTTAAAAATACTTTGTGAAATCAGGTAGAATGTTTAATTTGGGGAAATTGTGAGAAAGCTAGTGGCGTGTTTGGCAACTAACAAAGCCGACGAATTCGTTTAAATATCGGCTAACTTTTTATATCGGTGCCCTTTTCCTCCCTTTATTCAATTAATGTTGTTGATCATACATAATTACATCAGTCAACTGCATTTAAAGCCGACAAAATTGATGTATATAATTCAGATATGGGGTTAAATATGAATATAATATATAATTTATTCATAAAATTTACAGACACCAACACATAGCACGATGTATCCTTTCTAGTATATAGATGGTTGGCAATAAACTAAAAACAATGTGAAGTTAGTATTCTCCGATTTGTTTTTTGTTACATTTAACTCAAAATTTATCTTTATTTTTTGAAACGGCTAAGATTACAACTCATATACCAACAACTCTTTACTCTGAACCACCTTATAACTCCACCAGAGATCGAACTCTGCTCCTCTTTCTTACCACTCTAACTCCATTCAACCACACCTATTTATACCTCCTAACTCAAAATTTGTTAAATCACCATTCCAATTATATAAAACCTAATTAATGGTTTTTTTAATCGATGAATGTGACTTGAACTTTTAATATGTTAGTTCAAAGGGGTTTATTTGATGCTCGGGAGTTCCCCACTAGTCTACCTTATTTAAAAGTTGACAAGTGTCAATTTATTTATTTATTTTTGAATGAAAATCCAATAAAAGGTTAATCATGATTAGTCATAATTAATTAGAAGTAATTGTTATAATATAAAAAGCTTCAATATTGAAAACATGGTTGTTTTGAATAAAAACATCGATTAGTTTTCTTAATAATTTAGATTCTTCTCAAAATGAATTATTTCTTAACAATTATTTTTCGTAAATATTGAGAACATGGTTGTTTTGAATATGAGTAAACTTTTATTGAATTTTCATTAAAAGAAGATAAATAAATTAACAATTTTCAACTTTTAAATAAAATAGATTAGTTGGAGGCGACCAAGAGGGAAATTAATGTATTATTAATTAAGTTTAATTTCTTTGTATAAATTAATGTTCATTGAAAGTACTGTTAAAATCGAGTGGAGGCGACCAGTCTCCAATGGCAGTGGACCAGTGGTCATATACTATACCTGGTGAAATCACACTATGATAAGTGAATGGAGTGATTACAAACAGTTGTTGCACCTAAAAAGTACTGTGGACAGTGGAGTACATGATCGGAATAGTGAGACCAATCATTTAATTTGAACCCGTTAGTCCTGATTGCCATGAATATGTCCTTGAAGTTGCTGTTATGACCATGTACTTCCCAGTGGCAAACCTCATCAACTCAACTTTGAAACCTTTTTTCTCTTCCACTTCCATATTCAACTCCATAGATTTCTCTTCGGAAGATATCCCTTTGCACCATAGGAAACTCGGGATACGTTAATAACTAAATTGTACGGTCTTCTAAATGACTAAATCTAACTAGGCATTTTTACATATACATGTTAATTTGGTATTTCAGAACTGGAAATCTTCAATTTTCAATTAAATACGTTATTTTTCAAAATTAGAATTATGAAAAATGAACAAATAGAGCAGCACAACCTTCATAATTCCCATTAAATTGTTTCTCTTTTACCCATTTATATATTTGCATTCTTAATACTAAAAGAAACACTTAAATCGTGTAATTCGATTATATTCTAATTTAAATTGACTTTGTCCTGGTCTGCTAGATTGTTTTATTTTATAAGTTGATCCATTATTATCTTTAACATATAATATTTATTACTAATAATTACTTGTAACAAGTAGCACATAATTAGAGATTAATATCCGAGTATATATATATATATTCTTGTATGACCATTTCCTCTTCAACATAAAATAAATTAATCATAAACTTAAACTATAATTCTATACTTGCAAGTAACTCAAAGTTCTACAAGTTTGTGACATATGCCATTACTTCATAGAAACATTTGCGTATTCCATGACATTATTGACATGTACATAATATATTTTTGGCGTTGACAAAGTCATCTCATCCATATATTTGTTTGCTAAAATAAGCTAATTTACAAATATTCCAAAAAATAAATAAAGTAATAGTAGTAATTGATGATTTTAAAATTAAAATTCTAGCTGCATTTGAACTTGTAAGGCTAAGAAAAAAGAAATTCTCTAATTGTTTAGTAAGACAATACCACAAACCATGTGCTTGTCTTTTGATGTTTTCTGGTAACCAAATTCTTCAATACGATATTCTGCATTGCATGCAATTTGAAACAATTTTTTTTATTCTTAATAAGAATAAGATAAACATTTAAGGCTTCTAGAATACACCCAATCCTTCAATTCGCTTAAGATAGAAAGATCCTTAGTTAGTCCATTACTAACCCAATTATAGATTCTCTGCACGCTTAATCTGTCTTATACATGTGCTGACTTTTATCCCAACCGTAGAAAACCAGCCATGATGCAGAATGATTTGGATTATGCGAAATGTTCAAATTCAAAGTCAAATAATACCCTTCAACTAAACATTTCCATAATTTCACTTTGGTATTTTATTCTACATATTACTTTAAATGTTTATTCAACATTAAATATTCAACATAGATGACTGTTAAAAGTATAATTCAATAATACTTTTAAGTACTAACATTAAGAAGTTCTAATTTAATTATACTTCTAACAATAATGATAATGACCCTCTACATCGTGGTTAGTTTAACAACATCATAATACCAAATAAATTGAAATTGTTACTGTCTTTTTTTAAATTATCTCATGCGAATCTTTCGGAGTTCTTTCCACATTTGAAATAAGAAGATTAGAAGTTAATGAAGAATAGGAGAGATCAGATGTTATAAGGACCAGGATAAGATAATGATGAAATAACATTAAAAGACTTATGTCTACATCATGGACCAGAAACAACTACTTTAACAGTGTCAATACATAACAAATGTGTGGGCCCAGAAAGTGACGCGCATGCACCTTGCTTATGTTGGTTACAGACCCAGTTACCATATGGGCCCAACTCATTACGGCCTGCCAATTATCCATTAACTGGGAGGGACAAATTTCAGTGGGAAATATGGCTCAATGTTTGTTTCCGATGTTTCCTACTCGTAGAGGAGTTGAAATGACTCTCAACTACGCGTGAGTACTTGGTGATCATACTTCCAATAAGTTTTACTTAATGATTTTGATCTTGATTTGAAATTTATAACCGTTTGAGGGTTTGTCAAATTGTTTCCCAACGAGTTATAAGGAGAGGCTCGTGTTTTAGGGAGCTTAGCTCGCCATACCTGTCATGATCAAAATGTCAAAATATGAATTTGTTTGAAAGTAAATTAATTTATTCGTGAGTTAATTAGAATTGAACTTGAACTCGAGGTTAAATTAGGAAAGAAACAAGATGAGCAAGGACGTGACTTGTCCTGGCTCCTTTTCGCAGTTCATTTTACACGATATATCACAATGTTGAAGCCAAATTATTTTTGGTCAATCTGAAATTAACGTAAACAGAAGTTCCATTGTACGGTTATATGAACCATCTATTGAATATATGTGTATCAATTGAGACATCACCATCACATTCCAATTCGACGTGTCAGTAACATACTAAATGCAGAATTCAGGCGATGCAATTATTCAAAGATCCATTTTCTTTATTCCAAATTTTTGATTTTTCACATAAATGGCTAGCAAATTAGGTGTGATTACTATGGCTTTGATGGTCCATTTGATCCTTAAATGGACAGGTGAAGGAGTAAATTGATGAAGCGTGGTTTAGTGGACCGTCCCATCACTCCCATGTGGTAATATAATGATGAATTGATGTGCTCTAATTGTTCCAACTGCAGGGTTGATGATACAACTACTCTGCTGCTTGCTCCATGGCTGATGTGCTAACCGTATCTCATACGATTTATTTGATATTAGATTTCTCCTGGGTGGATCCTCATCTCATGAAGATTATAGGACTCGTATATCATTTTATATGAATTTCACGTTCATTATGAGTATAGATGCACCGTAGAGATCCGGCATCTCCGAGAACATCTCACGCTAACATGTTCAATATCCTAATGAAATTGTGAGGTTAATAATTTATGATATAAGCAGATTAGGATGTTAAACGTATAACTCATTTTACTATGTGCAAGACACTTTTTTAACATATTACAAATTAACTTAAAATCTTATTAAGGGCGAATTACATCTACCAACCATGTTAGATACGTTAATGACAAATGGCTACCACCCAGATCAACAGTGACATAAAAGTCCTAGTCGATAAAAATCAATTATATCCAGGTCCACGAATTTGACTTTCGGCGACTTTAAACTTGGAAAAGTCATTTCTGCCCCTGTTTGAATTTCAGATTTTGTATTTGACCAAACAACCTTAAGTTTATGACTGCCACGTGAGGATTACATGAGGACCTGGATGTAATTGATTTGGTTTATCCGGTACTTACCCGTAATTAATTTAGTTACCGTTATTTTCAAAAAAATAGTCGTTGGAAGGGAGAATTGATGCTATTTTAACACAAAAAACAATTCTATTGGCCCCTTATTTCAGATTTTTACAGTTTATAGTGTCTAGTTAAGTTATGCATTCATCTAGTGGTCATTCGTCTAGTGGTCGTTCGGTTTGTAAGAATTCAAATTGTACTAAGCGAACTGTTCTATCCGTTCAAAAGTCTAACCCGTATGAGGGAAGGTTTTATTGGAGTTGTCCAAAGCATGGGTGGTCGGAATGGTGTCATGGAAGAAAATGTGCAAACACAAGTTCGAGGAGATTTCATCCATGCCGAACTGTCATGTGAATTTATACCAACAAGAAGACAAGAAGACACCATAGTTGGAAGAAAACAAGCTACAAGAGTGCTACCCCTGGAGGAACCTGCTAATGAATGCATAACTTAACTAGACACTATAAACTGTAAAAATCTGAAATAAGAGGCCAATATGGACTGTTTTTTGTGTTAAAATAGCACCAATTCTCCCCTCCAACGACTATTTTTTTAAAAATAACGGTAACTAAATTAATTATAGGTAAGTACCGGATAAATCAAATCAATTACATTCAGTCCTCATGTGATCCTCACATAAGGCCGTGTTTTGATTGCAAGACAAATGAATAGTGAATTAAGCTGGTCAACGCAAATTGATCTGGATGTAATTGTTGATCTCAGTAGACCCATCTTCAACAGGAACATCTAACATGGGGTATATGTAATTATCCCTTTTATTAATTTATAAAATAATTCTACAATTTTAAAATAATACAATTTTATAAAAACACTTTTATTATGCATTTTAACTCTCTAATATGCGTCTTTTTCTTTGAATCTTCAAACAAACACAATCGAAGAACACATGGGATATTATAATTTTCAAACAATTATAATTGAAATTTAAGAGCAATATTAGAAATAAATAAATAAAATATTATTTAAGTTATACACATAAAATATATTTAATTATTAAAAAAAATTAAGAAAAACTGGTGAAACGAGCAAAATAGGCTGTTTGGACCTTCAGATGTATCTACAGTTAGAAATAGGTTACATCTAATTGGGCCTGCATGATGTCGTGAGGAACCAGTCTATTGGTCTGGGTCCGCTGGATATATTTCAATTTTCAAGTATGCAAATGCTTTTCGAATTCTAACCATTTCAAAATCCAAAGTCCACTTGGGCATGTGGATTGATAATGAGAAAGTCTAATTAAATTGTCGAGTTACTTGAAAAATGACAAGATTTTAAACTTTTTTGTGAGTATCAACGTTCATTGATTTAAGTATTAAAGGGTAATTTCACTTAATAAAATTAATGAATTTAAACTATATAAAATGTAAAAAACATTGTTAGAATAGTCGTCCTTAAACAGGCCCAAATACTATCACTGGAAGAGTAGTCGTCCCTTACTCCTTTCCATAGTGTTTGACCGAAATACTCGTATGTAACAAATATCAAAGAAAAATTAAAAATTAAAATTAAAGAATTCTACACATAATATTTCAAAATTAGCTTACACGTTGGTAGTGTGCTTAAAAATTCAACAGCTTTTGTCAAAAACATACATGATCTGTATAGCATATAACCAACAATTCTAAAGCTCCACCACCATGAGTAAGTTTTTTTTTTTCAAAACAGTTATAGAAGACTCGAATTTCCAATTTAGTTAGAGTTGAAACGTCTTACAATTCAGTTGAAAATCATCCCCTTTGCGGAATCAAATTCCTAACTAAAGAATGGTGGAACTAGACTACAAAGTAGAAACTCTAATCGATGTATAGTCAGATTTACAGAAACAAGTCACACAAAATAATTGTTTGCAAAATTTTTTTCCATTAACACAAGGTCAAATATCTTCCCCTATCTATTGCGTAACACAAAAATCCGGCTCGATTGGAAGGCAAAGTTTCACATTTGGAAGTGAATAAATAGGTTCGAATTCCACAGGCTATTTTTTCTTGCCGGTGGTGTGGTTAAAAAAAAGAGTCAATGCGTTCCTAACTTGATAGTGATGCATTGTAGACGATAATTTCGAGTGACATTATCCCTACTAGAAAACAATCATTCAATTTTTTGACATTTTGCAGGTACTAATTCACTCACTCTTACTAATTGGTTTACTTAGGTTGTTAATGTAACACTACAAGTTACTATTACACCAATTACAGAAATACTGTAGTAAAACAGACTAGAAAATTAATAGGTTAAGCACTATGTTGTATGTTCATGAATTATGCAGTCATAACTCGATTTCTGATAAAGTCATAAGATGGTTTAGAGTTCAGGGAATAGTTGCAATCTTTATCGTTAAAAATATAAATCATGCGGTCATAACTCATACTTAATATCAAAACATTTCGTATGTTATTGTAACTAATATCAGTTCGTATTACATGTAAACTACCATAATTTCATTTGGCATAAAAGTCTTTGTTGGCTTGCCTGAGATTTAGTTGAATCTAATACTAATATCTTGTATAATTATCAAAATTTGCTCTGGAGAGGAAAAATTGCATAAAATTGTAAATAAAGAAGCTGCTATTATATGCATCATATAGTACAACTCCAAATTCGATTTGGGTCCATTATAAACAGAATCAAGATCGTATTCCATTCGATCTACCATGTGAAAATGCAATTCTGTTCGACTGCATCTGAATATGATGGAGAACGCGTTGTTATTTGCCTTGCTACTATTTTTGAGATGTCATGTCAATTTCACTTCCGCGGCAAAAGCTTACAATCTGGGTCAACAAGCTATGTGAATGTCTATATATAGTTCACATTACTGGCCATGATAGTGTAGTTTCTCTATTGCCACCAAGATCAATTTTTGTGATCTGGAGGATACGATCACTAATCTATTGAGATCTATAGATAATTTATACCGCACAGGTCATGCTAAGATAATAATTTTCGTCTCGGATCGTTGCCTACATGGATTTAATTTAGTATTCAATCAAAGGTATTATGCAGAGTGGTTATTAACTTAATATACGATTATCCGACTCGTTCTTAACCGATATGAAATGTAGGGCATTGCATTCCGCCCATTTAAATCCTCGACGGCCTCATCGAGTCTTCAATGTGTATTTATGCTCCGGGCCAACCATTCGCACTCCTCGCATTTTGGGGATGGTCCCAACTATTCGGACTGCTCAGTCCCCTTGCAGACTAAGACCAGACACGGTTACTTAGAAACTAATTTTCAGGTGATATACTACCCCACTGTATTAAACAAACTTGTTTTCTACGTAATTTGTCTTTACTTGTGCATATATAAAAAATCATTTTAAATGGTCACCAATTTTAAAATTAATGTACAAAATTTAACACCAAATGAAGTTATAATAGATGTATTTTGAGAAAGAAAAATGCATCTTATTAGTATGCATAATATTCTGGATCCTATACCCTCACTATTAGGATGGTACTATGGTTTCAAGCATAATCTAAAACTGAATTGTGAACCTTACCTATGAATCGAGGAAGCATAATTAATGAAACGCAAGAATTGTTTCTGCGCTATTAAATGCTAACTAAGATAGTGAGCAAATGATGAGAACAAGTGGGAAGCTGAGATGCACCACGACCGCAGAATAAAGACGTGTCAGGCTCACAGAAAACGTCAGATTCGGAGTGGGGATAACATAGGCAAATATGGGAGATATGCCAAAGGTTTGAAAAATCTCACGTGAATTCATTGTCGTATTGCCAAAATGCCAACACAAGTTGAAAAATAACGATATTCAATCCACTTCCAAACAAATTATGCTTTCAGATTTCAAACTTGTCAGTACTATAAATACTCTCTTCCAATCCACATATGATTCACTTCAAACCAATCAACAGCATCATCATCACATAAAGATGGAAAAATGTTGGAGTCATGTGATTTCACTTGCAATTGTACTCCAGTTTGTTCTGTTTCCAGTTGGTTTTGCTCAAACAAAAGGAAGAATGGTGACAGTTCTGAGTATTGATGGTGGTGGTGTTAGAGGTATCATTCCCAGCACTATTCTGGCTTTCCTTGAAGCCAAACTTCAGGTATTGTTTCCACAATTCTGATTTCTGAATATCATAACTTCATACTTGTAATGAATATATATATAGCTAGCCTATTATGTAGAGTCATATGGTTATTAGAGGCATCAATAATATGCTACTGTAAGTGTAGCATATCCTATCAGTTAGACGATAGTCTAATATTCAAATTTTATGCATAAATCGCACGATTATGTTATAGATTTTCCTACTTCGTAACTCGACCCTAGGATATAGTTTGAAATAGTTTGTGGGCGCCACTGATACAGGGAGCTAGCTGGTTGCAACACTCTCACAGTCCAGTTAATCTTTTACAATGCACCAACATCATCAGACAACACTCATAGTCATAGGACATACTATAAGAGATCAAATAATGATAACTCTATTATTACGGCAACAGGGTGAAAAACTGAAAACACAACTTCCAAGTTCCAACCAAGTGAAAAGTAAAGGTGCATACCTATAATCCGGATGCTCTTTAGGGCGCTCTTTGCCAGTTTGAACTTTTAAATTCTTATCAGATTGTGCATGTGATACTAAGATGATCACTTGTGGAACATCTGACAGGAATTAGATGGTCCAGGTGCAAGAATTGCGGATTATTTTGATGTGATTGCAGGAACAAGCACCGGGGGGCTGATTACGACAATGCTCGCTGCCCCTGGTCCTGATAATCGCCCTATATTAAGCGCGTCAAACATTACTAACTTCTACTTGGAAAATAGCCCCAAAATCTTTCCCGACCACGTGTAAGCACTTCCAGTTTCCATAATCTGGTTATTTTATGTTTAGCAGACAGGGTTGCGCTTGGAGATTATATCATACTCCCATCTGATCTTGTGAACTCGTTCATTGCAGCCGAAAGAACTTCGTTTTGAGGGTGACAACTTTGCTTGGAGGGCCAAAGTATGACGGGAAGTATCTGAAGACACTGGTTCAGGGAATACTAGGCAATCTCACCTTGAGCCAGACTTTAGCAAATGTGGTGATTCCAACATTTGATCTGAAGCGTCTTCAGCCTGTTATCTTCACAAGCAAAGATGTAATGAGAAATATTCAAACATACTCCCTTTGAATTATAGATAATTTATACTCCATCTTTGTATGTTCTGACTTGTATCTTTGGACAGGGGAAAACGCATCCCTACAAGAATGCGCTCTTATCGGATGTTTGCTTAGGCACATCAGCAGCTCCTACCTTTTTACCTCCACATTATTTTGAGACCAAAGATGCAGGGGGTAATACTTACACTTATGATCTTATTGATGGAGGTGTTGCAGCAAATAATCCAGTAAGCGTTTCTTTCTTTTTACACTATGAAAGGCACTCTCACTTTACGATAATTGACTGCTTCGTATTAGAACTGTGTCACCATCCCCTTAAAAAATTGTTATGCAGGGATGCTAGCTTTTATATACAAGTTCAGACAATGCGAAAGAGAACCAATCTCACTCTCATTTGCTTTATTCCTTTTTAACGTTTGATTGTGATCAAATTAACTTTGGATGTTTCTATTTCAGACTCTAATAGCTATAACACACATTTCCAAAGAAATTCTGCTGGGAACTTTTGAGCTTGTGGACATGAAACCGACAGACCACGATAGGATGCTCGTGTTGTCGTTGGGAACAGGCATAGCCAAGATGGAAGAGAAGTATAATGCAAAAGAAGCAGCCAAATGGGGCACGCTTGCTTGGGTGTACAACAACGGGGCCACACCACTGATCGATTCTTTTGGAGACGCAAGCTCTGACATGGTCGATATACACGTCTCAACCGCGTTCCAGTCCTTGCGCAGCGAAAAAAATTACCTTCGTATTCAGGTCCCCATTTTAAAATGTTCACATGTTCTAATATTATGAGTTTTAATTTCAGAGAGCTCGTTACTCATTCTGCATTTTGGATGAAACAGGAGGACAGGCTATCAGGAGATGCATCTTCTCTAGATATTGCAACCATAAAGAATATGCAGACACTTATGCAGATTGGTGATAGTCTATTGAAAAGGCCAGTTGCCAGAGTGAACTTGGAAACAGGGAGGCCAGAACCTGTTCAAGGAGAAGGAACGAACGAAGAAGCTCTCATCCGGTTTGCGAAGCTGCTTTCGGATGAAAGGAAGTTCCGACAGACATAAACTTAAGACTTGGGAGCATCAGACATTGGCATTATTTTCCAGATATATATACTCAAATTAGTTTCTTTTTAGGGTTTACCTCATAGATAAAATTGTGTAATCGTTTGAAAGAAAAGCCCTAGCGCTCTGATTAGTTTATAGCAGTCTATCAAATTATCTATCACCTAGATATTACTTCATGAAACAAGAAATGAGGAGTCCTTATGGGGCTCAAGTTTTCCATATTAACAATCCTATTAACATCTAATACTACTTATTTCATAATTTCTCTCAATATATTATAGTCAAAGAGCTTAACCTTAGTAAATCTTAACCCAACCCACACACTATTAATTACTGCTACACTAGAAAATTTTCTTAACATAATCTTTTAATTAATCCTAACCTTTCTGGTCAATTACCGAATTTACATGTAAATCATTTAAAACTGGTTCTGTGTTGATCACAAAAGGAGTCGGATGGTCGCTTAACCACCCAAGCCACTTTTACAAGTTAGAGCACATTTTGTAATTCTTCAATAATTATGTTTTCATAAAGTCTCATAAGAAACGGTTATTTAGAGACTGGACTATTTTATAATTTACCAACTAAGCAAAACAAATGTGGTTTTTCATGGATCTGGTTCAACCATCCGATTTGGTTGAGTATATATGGTTTAAGAACCCATCAACTCCAACTTTCCTCTTTCTCTCTCTCATTCTTCTCCCTTTATTTTTCTAGTTCACCAATACTCATCTTCAAGTTTGATGTAGCTAAAATCTCGAGATTCAACCTCAAATCCGATCAATTCAGTTTCTAGAAGCTGATATATCATCTCTAATGTAACCAAGAAGCTATTGATTTCATATGAAAACCCTAATTTTAATGTTTTCTTCTATTTTTTGCTTGAAATCAGTCATATTATCCAGAAATCGACTAGATCGATGTATTGTTGTTGTGTTTAGCTCGTTATTTATTTGTTTTAGATTTTTATTGGTGAACCGAGGTTTAAAATTTCATGTACAATTGACAATCATATTTGAAATTGATCGATCTACAACTACTCGTTATTTTTTTCTAATTTTTATGCGTTCTCGTGCTTTCATATGTATTTGGACAATTATTTCATTCAAAATCTGACCACAATGATGAACTCATATCTGAAAAAGACAAGCTATACAACGTTTTTATGTTCTTCCGTATGTGTCCCATGTTCTCAACGATACTACCCATGTTATGTGGAATATGTCCCATGTTTTCATTTAAAATCTAACTGTCGTTTTGTGCTCTGTTTTTTGACAATATCATATCGAGTTATGTTTTGTTTATGTATATATACTATGTTCTTACGTATAAGTACCATCTTCTCACCGATATACCCTGTTCTTAACGTTCCACTATATTTCGTATGAAATTGTTGTCATGTCCGTGTAAAAATATTATGTGCAACTTAGTTCATGTTTCTTTACCATTTTGTACTTGTGGTCTATGTATTAACCATTTTTACTTATTTTCTATGTAATATTCAATATGGGTTGTTTGTTTGATAACATAGGTGATATGTTTGAAAAGATATGTTTGTCTTCTTTGTAGATGTAAAAAATGATTGTAATAATGTGGTGTCTGACGAAGACTATTGAATATTGATTTATATGATGTAGATGACCAGATGGAGCGAGAAGATGATGAACTTAAATTTAAATTGATAGGCATCAAGAGGAGGATTGGAGAGTTCTTGCAAAAGAAATAGATCTTTATATTTCTATTCTCGTAGATGATCATAATACAACATGTAACTGAATGATTCAGTTTCCGTTTGAATGTATCTTGTTTCTTGGGATGATGGTTTTATATGTTGAAAACATGAATAGAAGAGTTGAAAACACAATTTTAGTTTTTATATTTTTTTATGTATATGTGATGCGAATGTTAAGAACAACTATCTCATTTTAATAAGTAGTACGACTACTATCTCACCGTAGAAATTTCTAGTAAGATAGAGAACCTATTTTTATTCAAGCGATTGCTATAACTGCTATGCACAAATCCGAACTCTGTTTTGGATCCATTGATAAACTGATTTGTCTCATTCGATCTACCATGTGAAAATGCATCTTTGCCCTACTGCATAATGCATATGACAGTGAACGCGTTGTTTGTTACTATTGTGTGATGGAGTACAATTCTTTGGGATATGTTAGCATCAATTTCACTTCTTGCCAAGAAAACTTGAAATCTCTGGGTCAACTCTGTGAATAGTTGACATTACTGCTCATGATAGTGTAGTTTCCCAGTTGCCCAATTAAGAGCATCAGTATAGCACTGTTTGAGATGAAATTTTAATTTAGTGAATATTTATTGAAGAATAATTGTAATAATTAAATTTTATTTGAGTTGTAAACTTTTATGCGATATAGAGTTACATAGGGTTTTTTAAGGTGAATTAAAATGGATATTGACCCGACTCCATTAAAACCGCAAATCAAACACGATCACCTTGCGAACTCAATTAAAACGGACCCTTGATTCCATTCCAACCGTAAGTATAAGGCAGATTAAGCACAAATTGTATTGCATAGAAACAGTCATTTTGACTGGTTGGATATAAGGTCCATTTGCAAATACAGAATTAGCAATTACACAGGTTTCGTGTACACAACAATTACACACTACCATGTTGTGGCATCATGGTTGCAAAATTCAACCACGATAACTAAAACATTATCCTAATTATATCTCTAGGAAATAAAAATTGGTCAAGGTTGGGAACAAGTGCGCTTGATTCTAACACTTCATTCGTTCACACAACAATATTATTATGAGTATCTTAACATATTTCTACCTTCAAATATATTTAAAAATTAATTTATAGCTCCAAATGGATTAAAAATAGAAGTAAATCTAAATATAAATAAGAACTGTTGTACTAAATGTGACTAAGATAGTGATTATTGAGCGATGATGAGAACAAGTTGAAGCTGAGATACATGCGACTGGAGAATACAGACATGTTCAACTACCAGGAACGTGGTGAAAAGTTTGAAAAATCAGGGAAAAATGGCAAGGTTTGAAAAATCAAACGGGAATTCATTGTCACATTGCCAACACAAGTTGAAAAGTAATGAAACTCAACTCCACTGCCAACAAGTTATGCATTCAGATTTTAAACTTGTCAGTACTACAAATACTCTTCCAATCCATATATGATTCACTTAAAACCAATCAACAGCATCATCACTAAAAGATGGAGAAAAGTTGGAGTTTGGCACTTGTAATTTCACTTGCAATTACACTACAGTGTATGCTATTTCCAGTTAGTTTTGCTCAAAAAGAAGGGAAAATGGTGACCGTTTTGAGTATTGATGGTGGTGGTATTAGAGGTATCATTCCTAGCACAGTTCTGGCGTTTTTTGAAGCCAAACTTCAGGTAATATTCCATATGGCACAATGGGAACTTAAGTCCATTAGAGATGTTAGGCTGAGTGAAAATTTAAAATTTCAAATAACATAACTCAGTTATTATGGTAACATGGTGAAAATACAACTTCCAACTAAGTGAAGTGTACGTGTATACGTATAATGTAGGTGTTATTTACCAGTTCGAGCTTTTAGATGATCACATATGGAGCATTTATGACAGGAATTGGATGGTCCAGATGCAAGGATTGCAGATTATTTTGATGTGATTGCAGGAACAAGCACAGGGGGTCTGATTGCCACAATGCTCGCTGCCCCTGGCCCTGATAATCGCTCCATGTATACCGCAGCAAATATTACCAACTTCTACGTGGAAAATAGCCCCAAAATCTTTCCCGAAAGCGTGTAAGCACTTCCAATTTCCCATATTGTGGTTATTTAATACTGTGCGTTGCACACATGTTTTTGCCCTTGGAGATCATAGCATACTCCAATTTAATCTTGTGAACGCGTATATGGCAGCCGAAAGAGCTTCATTTCAAGGGTGACAAGTTTGGTTGGGGGACCAAAGTATGACGGAAAGTATCTGAAGACATTGGTTCGGGGAATACTAGGCAATCTCACATTGAGCCAGACCTTAGCAGATGTGGTGATTCCAACATTTGACCTCAAACGTCTTCAGCCTGTTATCTTCAAGCAAAGATGTAATGGAAAATAGTAAACATACTCTATTTGAATTATTGATAATTTATTTATGACTTTGTAGATTCTAACTTGTATTCTGGACAGGGGGAAACAAAACCCCACAAGAATGCGCTCTTATCGGATGTTTGCTTAGGCACATCAGCAGCTCCTACTTATCTACCCCCACACTATTTTGAGACCAAAGACGCAGGGGGGAATAGTCACACTTTTGATCTTATAGATGGCGGTGTTGCAGCAAATAATCCAGTAAGCGTTTATTTCTTTTTACACGATAAAAGGCACTCTAACTTTACGATAAGAGACTGATTCGTATTAGAATTGAGTCACCATTCCCTTGAAAAATTGTTCTTGAGGGAAGATGGCTACTATACAAGTTCAGACTTCCGACAATGGGAAAGAGAACCAATCTCACTCTTTCTTAGTTTTTTAACTTTCAATTGTTATCAAATTAACTTTGTATGTTTCTGTTTCAGACACTAATGGCCATGACACACATTTCCAAAGAAATTCTGATCGGAAAATTTGAGCTTGTGGAGATGGAACCTACGGACCAGAATAGGATGCTCGTGTTGTCGTTGGGCACAGGCATAGCCAAGAAGGAAGAGAAGTACAATGCAAAGGCAGCAGCCAAATGGGGCGCGCTTGCTTGGTTATACAACAATGGTGCTACACCACTGATTGATTGTTACGGAGACGCAAGCTCTAACATGGTCGATATACACGTCTCAACCGTATTTCAATCCTTGGGCAATGAACAAAATTACCTTCGCATTCAGGTCCCCATTTTAAAATTTTCACATTGTATAATTCTATGAGTTTTAACTTCTAGAGAATCTCATTACTCATACTGCATTACGGATGAAACAGGAGGACGGGTTATCCGGCGATGCATCCTCTTTGGATATTTCAACCATAAAGAACATGCAGACGCTTGTGCAGATTGGTGATAACCTATTGAAAAAGCCAATCGCCAGAGTGAACTTGGAGACAGGGAGGCCAGAGCCTGTTCAGGGAGAAGGAACAAATGAAGAAGCTCTCATCCGCTTTGCGAAGCTGCTTTCTGATGAAAGGAAATTCCAACAGATATGAACTTAAGACTTGGAAGCATCAAATATTGGCATTATTTTCCAGATATATGTACTCCATAGTCTATTCTATTTCTTTCAAGGGATATAAATAACTCCGTAATCGTTGTTTAAAAAAGCTCAGGCCTAGCGGTCTGGTTAGCTTATAATGGTGGCAGAGACACCTACGCACAAGGGGCTGCAATCGTTACCCCTCAATTTTAAACATATAATGCCTATTATACCCATTCTAAAAATTTAATGCATGGTCATATATTTAGCAAAAATGAATTATGAAAAAATTGATACAGCTCAGCTGGTGCACCTATATTCCATAAAGTATTCCCTTGTTAATTGATCACAAGTCCAATTTTCAAATCATTTTGTTTATATGTTTTCCTACCATTTATTTGATATTTTTCACTGTTTCTTTATTTTTCAGTAACATTTTTTATTATTTGCCTCTTTTTTTGTCTTCTTTTAGTTTACATTTCACAATCATATTTTATTTCTTTATTTGTATATTCATTTACTTGAAATACTTAACTTTATTTCATTTATCTCTTTTTATTTCTTTATTTTTTCTATTCAATAGTAAATTCATTTACTTAATATACTTAAAAGAAATTATTCAATCTAAACGAAGTTATATTATATCTAATTCTTTTCGTTTATGAGTAAATAATTTAAAAAGTTATAGTCTAAACATTGTTTTTTACTATGTGAGTTTTGAAAACGTAATTTTCATTAGTTATTAATAATGAATTTTTTTAAAATTAAATTTATAGTAAAAATTTCGCTATCCCTCACATATATTTCTGCGTCCGTCTTTGAATAGTGGTATATCGATCACCTAGAGAATAAATGAAAAACGAAATGGAGGAAGTGGTACGGAGTGATGTGTTAGCTTATACGGTATACATCTTATTTTTTAGCATCAAATGATGTATCTTATACCGTGCACTAGGGTGGAGGTCCAGCATTAGTCGTGGGCGATCGGTTGAGTAATCGTGCCTCACGATCAATTTTTTCACTATGACAATCGGTCGTGACGATTTTTATATTTTTTATTATTTATTTATAATTATATAAATACGAATATTGAAAATTTGGAGCGAAAATAAACGTTTTTATTAAAAATATGAGTGAAATAGTGTCATAATATAAAATACAAACGTATACGAATAAATGGTGAAATTTATTTAATATATAAGAAAATATATCTTCACTAGTTTCGTTTTGTAGATTACGAAAAAATATAAACGATGATATAATTTTTATATTTTTTAAACAATAATTAAATAAATTTAAAAATAAAATAAAAAGGTGGTGGGCCCCAAAGGGGCCAGCAATAAAAATATACCTCTTCCCGCCGCCGATTGAGGTATCATTTTCACACGATTGCTCTCAGTGTAAGCGGCTTGGTCGCGATCGTGGAGCAATCAACACGTATGCCCGTATACAGTGTAGTGGATGATCTTATTTTTTAGTGCCTGTCAATGAATTAAACATCTTAAACTCAAACCGTTAGTTTAGTTCAAGATTAACCTGAAAGTATTCTCCTTAATCTTCAACCTATTTAATTTCACTTTAGAGTTGGGTTCAAAGAAATATGTTGGGCCCTCCAAGTACTACAATTATAACTTTGTTCTATTTACTCATTTTCCTCACCTATCTTAGTCCTACCCTATCAAAATATGCTACTACATTTATTTACTTATCTCTCAATATATGTCCAAGAGCTTAAAAATGGGAAAAAGAATAGAACTAGGGAAAAATATTGTTTTTGTTTCACCATTTGGTATTCCTTTGAAAATCCTGGACTTTTTTTTTAGATTATTAAATTTATACATCTTCACAAAATACTAAGAGTTGTTTATTCCTAAAACATTTTCATGAAAAATCTTTTTTTTCTATATTCCCTAAATTCAAATGAAGCGTTGGTAACTCTTAACCAGAACAAAATATTGTTAATACTTAATACTAAGTAAGCAAAATTCCGTAGCATTAAGCCATTAACCCTAATTCCTAACCTAGTCTGTAATTATAAATTCATGTGAAATATTGATTTTATACTTAAATTATAGTAGTATAAAACCGGTCTCCCCTTGATAACGTAAGATTAAGAAGCTGGATTGATCGCCTAACCAACAACCAAACCAGTTAAATACCCTCTGGTGGAATTGTTCAATACTAGTTCACATTCTGGAATGGATACATGCTTGGACCAATAAAATTTACTAATTTAGTACAAGCCCAAAACCAATTATGTTTATGCTAATTATGGAAAGAAAATTATAGATGAATCTTAGATTTCCATTAACACACAGGAACCAATGATTCACTCCTCCTATCATGGGATAACACCATACAGTTTCGAGACAAATTTTAAACGCAACTCTTTTTACCATACAAAAAGTACCCAAACCCAAAATACCAGGAATGTTTGTTCATCACTGCCGGTCTGCATTTCAAAATTACATAACATACATAAAACAAACATCCCGGATCTTTGGAGCTCATCATGACACAGTCAGGAAAAAAGGATATGTCTCGGCCAATAACTTATCTCGCATAAGTTATTGGCAGAGTAATTGCATATTCACAATTTTTTTTTTCCGATCTCATCTTATATAACAGATGGAGAAACAGACTTTCACGTTTGCAATCGGTTTGATTGCAACGTTCCAGTTCCTGATAATATGTCAGGCTGGTGTAGGACCTCATGGAAATAAAGGAAAGATGGTGACAGTATTAAGTATTGATGGTGGTGGTATTAGAGGCATCATTCCAGGAAGGATTCTGACCTATCTTGAAGCCAAACTTCAGGTATAACGGAGAGTTTCGTGTAATCATGATCACTGTTACAAGTCCTGTTTTCAGGATGTTTCTGTTTGTATAACAGTGATTGAATATGCACGAATTATGAGAATATATTGATTGTTTCATGACAGAAATTAGACGGTCCACAAGCAAGACTTGCAGATTACTTTGATGTAATTGCAGGAACGAGTACTGGGGGTTTACTTGCAACTATGATTACCGCTCCAGGTCCCGACAACCGCCCATTGTATGCTGGAGACAACATTACCAACTTCTACTTCGAACATGGCCCCAAAATTTTTCCAGAATATATGTAAGCACCAGTCATTATGCATAAAATGAATCTTTATTCTGACTGGCTCATGATTATTGTTGAGTATGTACCTTGTTAGCAGCCGAAGTAATTTTATGTTAAGGATTGCAAACTTGATTGGAGGCCCAAAGTATGACGGGGAGTATCTAAAATCACTGGTTGAACGACTCTTAGGTAACTTGACAGTCAGCCAGGCCTTAACGGATTTGGTGGTTCCTACATTTGATCTTAAGCGCCTTCAGCCTGTTATCTTCACAGCCAAAGATGTAAACACTTAAATCATTCGAACTCATCTCAAGATAGTTGTTCCTTTCAAATGTTAAGTCATTGATAAGTATCTATTTCTATATAGGGATTAAATAATACTGGCCGTAATGCTTTGCTGTCAGATGTTTGCTTGGGCACATCCGCAGCACCTACCTTTTTCCCACCCCATTATTTTGAACTTAAAGATGAACAGGGGGTTATAAACTGCTTTAATCTCATTGATGGAGGTGTTGCTGCAAATAATCCAGTGAGTTGATTATTTAATATCATAGATTTACCAGGCATGTTTCTATATATTGATTGAAACTCAATGTTTTTTTTATTTTCAGACTTTGACGGCAATAACACACATTTCGAAAGAAATAGTGTTGATGGGAAAGTCTAGGATTCCTAACATGGAACCGTTGGACAGCAAAAAAATGTTGGTTCTGTCATTGGGTACTGGCATAGCCAAACAGGAGGAGAAGTATACTGCAAAAGAAGCATCTAGATGGGGCATGCTGGGATGGATATTTTCTGACGGATCAACACCATTAATTGATGCTTTCCAAGACGCAAGCTCTGACATGGTTGATATTCACGTGTCAACCATGTTTCAAGCTTTAAGTAATGAACAAAATTACCTTCGAATTCAGGTATATGCATGCATGCTCTTTCATTTTGAAGGTCTATCAAACCTCAACTGCAAAGTTGGGGTGCTATACATGGATAAAATTAGATAAGAAAATTCCAAATTCGACCAGTAAGTTTTAAGGTGGTGACTTGTTGAACTTTCTTGGTTTTGATGAAAAGGATGATACTTTATCTGGGGATGCATCGGCCACAGATGTTGCAACAGCAAAGAATATGAACACACTTGTACAGATAGCTGATGATTTACTTAAGAGGCCTGTTTCAAGAGTGAATTTGGATACGGGCAGACCAGAGCCTGTTCAGGGAGAAGGAACAAACAGAGAAGCTTTGACCAGGTTTGCAAAATTGCTCTCGGATGAAAGGAAGACACGTCAAACAAAGTAGAAAGATAATTTGTTGTGACAATACAAAATTGTCTTGTGTACCCCAAATTGTACATATATTGCCAAATACACTCTTATACCACCACCATCAATACTTAATACTTCATGAGAACATGTTAAGTTACAAAGAAATACAGGAGCTGTTAGTTTTTTCACTCTTCAACCCAATGTCAGTCAACATTAAAATATTACTCAACCAATAGGTCGGAGTTCGAGTCACCTTTAGCCGTTTCAAAAAAAAATTTAAAAAAAATTACTTACATGACCAAAATGACCTATCTCGGAATATTGTAAATAGGAAATGAAAGAAATGAACAATTCTATGCTCCCCACTCTACTGTTAATTGCTCAAGTATGCATTCGATCTAAATTCATAATTCACTTTTTGTCCACCAATTTCAATAATTTAATTACGAAGCCTTTTCGTGCAATGGCAAAAACACACAATCTAAAATGCAAGTGTTTCTTTTTTGGTTGATAATCACCATGAGTTAGTCAGTTGTGGTAATATTTAAGAGCCTAAAATGATGCCAAATCTTGGTAGGCATTTGGGTTAACAACAAACAAAAGTCTCTTTGGTATTTTCGTGTGACAGCTTTTAATATGCACATAATAGATTCTTCATTGCACCAAAGTTCAGCTTTTGACACCAAGTCGGCAACCATTGAATCTTCAAATTTTGGTGGTCTACCTACCAGATGCTTAATTGTTTTGAATATATAGTTATTTAGATATTCTTAGAATATGACTATAATATATCTGGACACATAATGTTTTATGAAAGATATTGGTGTTTGTAGTTTGTTAACCTTAAGAATACAACGTACTCTCGAAGTGTTGAATGATCAAATTTTGTGGCATGTTATTTCTCCAAGTTATTTTCAAAGATAACATAACATGCATTGAGCAAACCGTAATACTGGCATAAGTATCAAATGTAAGACAAAGCTTAGAGCACAAAATTGAACAGATATGACAGACACAGACAGCAAGGCTACAATCAGGCAGTAAACTAATATAATATAGAACAAGAAAGAAAAATTTAACAACAAACTTTTTATAGTTATATATGTCTTGCTTATCTATGGAAGACACTATAAATAGTGATTAGCAATGTAAGCAGGAACACATAATGGAATATCACAATGATACCAGAGATGGTGGCAATTTATTGACAGGAAAAATAGATGAGCTAGAAAAGATGAAGGAAAATCTCAAGCAAGCAAAAGATGACGCAATGCAATCTTACTTGGATTCGAGACCACTCATTGACGAGCTTGAAAAGATGCAAGCAGAGCTAGCAAGTGTGAAAGACAGAATTACAAAAGCAAACACAACCATAACAGAGATTCAAGCTCAGCTTGGAACTACAGATATGTGCATCAAGTCCAGCAAGGAGGAAGAACTCAAATTTCACACCATGGTCAATGACAAAAATCAAGATCTGCACAAGGCACAAGAAGAGATGGAACAGTTGAAAACCAAAATAGATCAAAAGCGCAGGAGGAGATTGAAAGTTAAGCAAGTTTTGAAAATTAAGAGGCAGACTCTTCAGACATTGGAACTTACCTACCAAGCAGTACAACTGGAGTCGGGAGCTTTAACTACATCAGAAGCTCAAGCAGTTGGACACATCAATAATACAGAAGCCATCAATATTATGGTGCGGCTAACTCATGAGGAGTATAAATTGCTAAAAAGTGAAGCAAAAGAACAAACTTCGGTAGAAGAAAGGCGAATAACAGAGTTCATGGAAGAGAAACTTGCAGCAGAGAAAAACCGTGAACTAACATTTAAGAGATTGCATCGGTTATATCCTCATTATAGATCCAGCAATAGACAATATATGGAGAAACCTACCAGAAGTGGAAATGCAGGTAATCAAACCGAAGGCAATGTACATACTGTAAGAGACCAAACCAAGTACAGACCCCAGGCTTCTCTCAGAACTCACTCAAAGACACAAACAGGGGTTTATAGAAGGGATCCAAAACAGCGGGTCAACAATAACATTTACAGCACATCAGTAAGCAAAACAAAATCATCAATTTTTGTCAGAATTAGAACTTTTCTTGTAAGGAAGCTATCGAAATACTTCAAATGATTGGCAGTAAGAATTTTGACACATTTTTTAGTTGAAATAAAGTTTGATTCATTGTTTTTTCATACGTATCCCTGAGATCAAAAGTTTCTAATTGCGGAAGTGTAATGATTTCCTGGGATAAAAACTTTCTGATTCCATAAGTTTCTGTAATCGGATGAGATTAGTTCAAAAGTATAATGTTCTCCCTTTCACTTTACAATGAATAGCAACTTCATGGTCGGCTACTAGCATATAAGTAGAGCCTGCATAAATTTAAGAGCAAAATGGCAAAGTCAACGTGTTATAAATACTTTTTTCTTTTGGTGCTGTCTACCAGGAGTAGAGCAAGGAAAAATATGTAACAGGTAATACTTACCTCGAAGTGACGTTTATATCTATTCAAACATCCTTGAGTAAGCTTTTTTCTCCTTTTCAAGCCTCTCAGTAATCTATAGCATTTTTAACATTTAAAATGAACGTAAGCACATTTCATTAGTAGACTGGTAATATAAACCAGGGCTGGGACAGAACAAACCTTCTTCTTTGCCTCGTAAAAACTTCTCTTTATGTCACCTAGATAAAAAAATGTGTCAATATCTATCTTGCAGAATTACTTTCCAGAACCACCATTCTTACAGATAAGAAAAAAGAAAAGACTCCTTACGGTCATTTGGCTCCAGCTCCAGTGCTTTAACAAAGCTTTCAATTGCAGCATCGATTCTATTGAGTGCCATATACGCCTGATATATATAGCAGATACTAGTAAACTAATATGAATTTGAATACAAGAAATTAAAATATCAATTATCAAGATAAAAGGACTAAAGCTTAAGTCCTATTTAAGAACATACTAAAAATGCTTTGCAGAATAGGCTTGCTTGTCTTATTACAAACTTTTGCGAGAGCAAGAGGTGGGATCAACATCACATGTCTAACAACAAACATCACTTGATTAGCCTCAAACATCTTATGTTTAATATATCTGCATTGCAGTTGCTTTGGGACCTTAGCCTACGATCTGGGCTCTTTCCCTCTTGACCTCAGATCTTAGCTGCATTACTAAATATCTGATGTTTTTAGCTAAACATGCAATGTTTATAGGTCTACATGTCATGTTTATTTTGTCTCTCAAGGGGATGGCCTCTCGCAAAAACTGCTCGTGAAAGGTCAAGAGGTTAAACAAAGACCACATGCACTAAGATAACCGCCTAACTGGGGTCTTAAGGGGCTAGACACTTGAAACTTGAAAGTTAGATCCATGTTAGTAATGAGCAGTAACATAATCACCTACGATACAGATTCAATCATGCAAATATGAAAAGGCACAAGTAAAACTAAAGCGAGCATCCATGTGGCTGCAATTAGACAGCTTCCAGGCATATGGTTTATGTCTACCTATACATATATTATAAGCAAAAACGAAGTCGGCAATCAAGAGAGAAGTGCATTATCAAACTAAACAAAGTGCTGAACAGAGTACATGTTTATGGATGTGTATTAAGTGGGTCCTCAAGTTATTGCATACGTTAACACGTGCGAACACTACACACTGACCTGGCCTTGGCGATAAAATGGTTTTGCACTCTCTCTATTATCACGAATCGCAAATTCTGCCTCCTGCAATGCTCCTTCAAAGTCTCCTAGCTTTAACTTGCAGAGCTTCAACAAAGAAGTCAAATGTTATTAAACATAAAGAATTTAAAGGACAATAAACATGTAATATACTTAGATGTAACCTCTTGTGAGGGGAGATAGCTGTAACTTACTGACATATTTGCAAGGATCTCACATTTTATTTTCACGAGAGATTCACTTTGATCTGCAGAAGCATGAGATCATGCAATCGGATTTGTAAGAATAGACATTCACCAGATTTAGATAATTGGACATCCTTGTAAAATACAATCAGAAGCAGATATGTAATTTACCTGGGTCAATGCCATTTGACGACCAGCACGTATCAATATATTTGATGGCCTTCATATACTTTCTCATAGCCATTTTGTAATTTTCCTTCTGTATATGCAAAATTTTATGATCTTCCAAATGACAGAACAAATAGTGCATTGTCATCGTCATCTTCAAATGAAAACATTACCTTAAACCACTCATTGCCCAAAACTTTGATGGGTACAACAGCAGCCATCAGCCATGATAAATCGTCTGTTTCTACGTCATGCCATTCTGGGTACATATCACCATCCTTAAAGAAGTTAAGTGTTCCATCATCTGCTCCCTCAGGAATTTCTCCACAGTCATACACCAGAACATCAGCAGTAGGATAATGATCAGGTGTTGTTGTAACAAGCTCAACTGAACGAACCACTGTCAATCCTTTTATCACCTTCCCAAAGACAACGTGTTTACCATCCAAGCGTTTGTTTCCACACATAGTTATGAAAAACTGAGAGCAGTTGGTGTTTGGCCCAGAATTAGCCATTGATAGCATCCCTTTCCTCAAGTGCTTCAGCTCAAAATTTTCATCTTCAAATTCCAAACCGTAAATAGACTCTCCAGTACCTGATAGCAATCTCCCTCCCTGGACTATGTGATCTCTAAAAACATAATCAAAGAGTGTTCCCTGCAGCAAATCCAGCAACCAGTAGTAAAACACAACTCCATAATAGAGGGCCATGGCACATTCTTCATCTACTTTGAAGTTCAGTAAATGTTAAATGCTACAACTACATGAGCATCATATACTACACTTCAGCAATTGTTGTTCGCTTCAAACCGTTAAAAACTAAGAAGTCAAATCACAAATCACCATCAGGAGAGCAACAAATGCAATCCTTCTCAACTGTTTATCATTTCTAACCTTCAGAAATCAGAATCATATACTACATCTTCGCAATTGTTTTTCGCTTCAAACCATTGAAAACTAAGAAGTCAAATCACAACTCACCATCAGGAGAGCAACAAATGCAATTCTTCTCAACTGTTTATCGTTTCTAGTCTTCGAAATCAGAATCATATACCACATCTTAGCAAATGTTTTTCGCTTCAAACCGCAAAAAACTATGAAGTCAAATCACAAATCATCATCAGGAGATCACCAAATGCAATTATCAATCAATTAGACCTTCTCAACTGTTTATTGTTTCTAATCTTCAGAAACTCAAAATCTAACAATGAAACATCACCATCAACAAAAACAAACACAATACAAAGCAGCAGATGCTAAAATAAAATCAATCAATCGTACACTGCCAACTGCTCTCCATCTCAAATCATTCCAAAGCTCTCAGTGCTCAGTACATACAAACAAACAACATAAACTAACTCAACAAGAATCAAACGAAACATTCACAACAAGGATGCAGCAAAATTCACTATCAGAATCAAAGAGCAATAAATCAGTCAATAAACCTTGAAATGAAGCGGAACGCCACTGTGAGGACTAATGCCCTTCTCTCCAGTACAGAGTGCTCTGAAATTCTCCGCTGTTTTCGGCACCACGTCCTTGTACAGCTCGACAACGATTCTCCCTACCAAATCTCCTCCGATGCTGATATCCAGAAAGCACCTCGGATTCCCCATTGTCTCAGGAAATCCTTCTCAGTTCTCACCTGTACTGTACACACAAATGCTCGGAAAACTGTAAATCAACGGAATACGCACAAATGCTCGGAAAACGGAAGACGAAATGATGAAATGGAAGACGAAGAGAGCAGTTACCTGTTTTGGGCAGAGGGTTTTGCGTTGAAGGAGTGGGTTTATGAGTGTACGTGTATATATATAGACGTATGCCATATCGAGTAATAGTGAGTACAACCGATTAATGCGGAATGTACAAACCTTCGTGTTTCATGGCATTGGTCACGTCTAGGCTTGTAGGTAAAGCTTACAATCACTCGCCGAAGAGCTAGGCAGCTAGCCAACTCTACTCTTTGTCTGGTGTCTAACGTGTTACACAAGTCATAGAATTATGGAGGACTCATACTTGACTCAGTTCGAACTCGTTGATTTGATAAGGTATTCAAGTTAAGTTGATTATAACTCTTTTACTAACTCCGTACTAAATTGAAAGTCTCAGTTTAACTTTTTATAGTCAACATTTTCAAACTTCGTATGCGAATAACTCATAAATAATGTTAGTAAAAAAATAAAAAAAGTTCATATTATTAAAGATTACATGTTATATTTTTATTATATATTTTTGAAAATTTTATTAAAAATATTATATATAAATAAATCAAACTCAAAATTTAAAAATATCGATAATGAAAGGTTAAATTGAACCTTTCAATTTGAAATGGAAGGAGTACTTGTCCTGTGATCAAGCTTGGCTTATTAATACTTTATGATCTCTTTTAGGCTCAGTTAAGTATACCACATTTTTTGTTAATGAGCTCAACTTGACCAACACATGAACCAAATGAGTTGCGCTTGAGCCTGCTTATTGTGACTCGAGCTCGAGCTCAAAGAAAGCTCAATTTGTTAACGAGGAGAGCGTGATAACAATTTCGACCAAGTTAGAGAATGAGATATTCAACTCGACTTGTTTAACAACATTTTTGGGTTCTAAATAATGTTTTCTTCGTAATATGGATTGTGTTATACCCAAATAAGTCCCTGCTTAATTCAGATGATCTAAGATGAGCAACTCTCCATGACCTAAATGGGACTAGCACAACTCGAACCTTGACTCGATAAAGGCGTGTTCATATGTCATCCTAGGAAAACCGACCTACAAGGCCAGACCAAGGTTGATAAAGGATTGCGGAATAGAGGATGATATATAAGGATATGTCCGACCTCCGCATCTACAACAGGGTCGAGTCTGAATTAGTAGTGAACCAACTACCCTAATATTTGGACCACATGTTAGTTGTAACGTTAGTTCATGATTTAGGGGATTCGGTTCCCCAAATCATCTCTATAAATTAATTCTTCACATTTACTCCTCTATAAATTAATTCTCCACATTTACTCCTCCTTGAGGTGAGTCATTCATTACCCTTCAACTACTTTACTCCATAAGAGTTTGGAGGCTCGAATTGATTTACTACTTAGTTTGTCCAGAATAAATCGGACAAAAAGAGGTCTAACGCCTTCTTACCTAGCCACGTACTATTTGAAGTTAAGGCGCGCTATCCCTACCTAAGATGAATTTTACCAAAAATAGTGTTTTTTAAAAATAATTTCTACGTATTATTAATGCTAATAAAACAATGTGTTCTAAGTATTTCATCACATTATTCGGCTACGTTTGAGAGACAGAAAACTAGACATGTTTAAGTGGATTTCATTGGTGATTCTTTTGCGAAGTGCGTGATGATGTTAACAATAGAGCTTTACTAGGGAGTTCATATAGTATTTGCAACCATATAAGGTTGAGTTCACAAGATCTTGTGCTCTACCAGGATGATAGGAACATGTATACCGAGGCACATCTCGTTTCTATGTGCATAATGATGAGGATTGAGGACGCAATGCAAATTCTAAGGGAGTTCGGGACTCTGATTGGAAAGATACAGTTCACCGGTGGTCTTAATGTAACTGCCTGAGGATTTAAGGAAGAAGGTCTTCCATGTGTGTCTCAGGATAAGGCCAGAACATGGCTATATAAATTTTATAGAAGAATCACTGGTTACTTATTACGACAATTATAAGTCTTTCTTTTTTCATTTTAAGTAGTGTATACACCTATACGCACGACAAGTTTAGGAGCATATACTAGCATTTCAATTTATCTCCACCACTTCTAACTGATGCATACCATTTCACTTTTTATCGGCTAAAAGGTTCCTGTATGCCTTAATCTATATGTAGTAAAAAGTTGTATGACGTTTCGTCTAGCACTAATGTAGTACTATTTGGCATGTGATCCCCTAATTATTTTTCTGTCTAATGATCACCTAGGAACATGGACTGCAGCTAACACAACAGAGACATCTCGAAGTGATATGAATTGTCACAACATGTTTGTTAATTGTTATACCAAATAAATAGAAATTGAAATTTTTGAAGAAGCACTTTCTGAGAATCCCAGAACCTGAAACACTCCAAGCAAGAAATAAAAAAACGTCTTCTCATATAAATTGGGACTTGGGAGTAATTATGCTGAAACACAATCAACCAAATCAAGAGCAATTTAATCTGCGAAAGCACAAAGAAATTTCTTCAAGAGAAAGTTACTGAACAGCAAAGAATCATAACTCATACATTCATTGCCCTACTTAGAAGAGATTAAAACTAAGAATAACTGCAACATGGTCATCGCTCTAGCAGAGGCCACAGAACAAGTAGTCGAAGCAGGCGTCCGTACACTCATAGAAGCAAGAGCAACTGCATTAGACAAATCGAACAAGTGAATCAGTTTTCTCACAATTCCGAATCAATAAATTATATATAAAAAAGGAAGATAAAAACTAACTTACCAGTCGTTGATGACTTTGTCTTGCTCATCGTCCTGTGGAGGTAAATCGGTGCTGATGGATTGGACCTGTGGTGGATCCATTCTTCTGTGCTTTTAGAGCTTTTTGGCTTCTGTTTTTTCTTTTGATTATCAAAACTGTGATTGGATTGGATTAATATATATAGTGATTGGCTCGCTGATTGATTAGTGCCAGTAGTGATATGGAAAGTTAGGTACAATGCCAAAAGCTTTTTCAACTTTCCACGGTTTTTTATGATTCTTCCACTTGTTTTGTAGTTATAAGTTGAAATCTTGGGAATATGCTTGGACCACCTTTTCTGGTACATAATTAATTTATACTACAATGTAGGTAATGAAATCTCAGTATCATCCTAACTGAGTCATACTTATGGAACTGGAGGATTGCTGGGATATTTGCCATGGCCCATGGACAAAATTGCACAAGATATGGGAGAGACAGAGATTACATGCTTCACGGAACTTAGAAGTGATGATGATGATAATGGAACAGATACATCTTTAGCCCAGCCCTAATTCCATACCCAAGAACAGTAAGTAAACCCAGTTTCAATCGTATGTGTTGTGAGTTGTGACAGGTACTAATTTGGGTTTAATTGAAAATTACAAAGATCTTCTGTTAGACTGTTACCAGAAGTGTACAATTGTGAAGAAATTTGAATTTTTGTTATGGTGGTTAATTCGATAAAGGAAACTTTAGATAAGCAAACCTGAACCAGCTGCTTCTCACCAGAATCCGTTCTATCATCTTGGGAAAATGTTGTAGATCCCCCACTTAATTGTATAAATGATCAAGTAGTCTATTACTGACTTGATTTCAGTTTCAAGTGTGAAAACTGGCAGAGACTTAGTTTCTTGCTTACAGTTTTTCTAAAAATTGTTGGCTTGTTAATGGACTTTAATTATTTAAAGTTTTTTTCTAGCATTTCCTTAGTCCTGATTGGAAGTTCTACAAAGACATACATCAAAGAGTAATGCATGATCCAATTTGGTGAAAGATTTACAATGAAATCATTAATTTACAGGGCTGTACAGTTGTCAAACTCTCTTTTCTGCTTCCAAATACAAAACCTACAAACTACAACAATCTCTGCACTCGAAATGTTTCTCCCAGAACTACATCTCCGACTCCCTCACCTAAAAGACCGCATTGGGAGTGGGTCCTTCACAGGAACGCTACCATGGGGAAAAAGTAATGTGGCTATCCTTGTTCTTGCACGGTGTCAAATAATATCAGACCCTTATCTATATCTTGCTGTAATGCACGGACTATCTGCAGGATTATGTCCCGAATCATGTACTGACAATGTAGGAAGGGCCTCAAGAGTCGAACGGGGAGAAGGAATGGCTAAACGGGATGTAATTTGTTGATTTTTCTGTTGGATTACCTTGCTGGAGAAAAATAATCATGCATCAACTGAAGCCATAGATATTCAGAATAGATTGTGCAATTTCATATTTTGTACGCAATATCTATTGGCATATGATTTGTAGAAGCAAGATTGATGGATTAAGAGGGCGCGTTTGCAACAGCTCGAGCTTTGTCATAAGTGTTTTAAGAACAGAAGAAGCAAGTAAAAGTGGCTTGAAATTAAGCTGCTAGAAACTGAAAAGTAGAAGCTGGTAATTTTCTTCCCCAAAACTGAATCATCTTTTGCAGGTTTATCTATTTTCAAACACCTTTTGCAAACACTCCAAAATCACTATAGGCCACCTTATTAATTTCTCAGAACTTCAGACATGCTCCAGCTATTTTAACACCAGATAAGACTCACAGCGGGAAACACTTTACCTCTCACCTGGTCTCCTCTTCCTTTGATCTGGATGCTCTCTCAAATGCGTATTTTCCTGTTGAATCATGAATCATCACATTAGTCCTTTACCTAGACAGGAAAGATTTATATTACAATATTATTGTCCATGAAATGAAACTTACCATTAATTTCATCTCTGGTAGTGATTGTGTGGAAGCCTCACATTGTTGTGAGTAGTTCAAAAAGGGATGTTCGAGCAACATGCTAGCCGAAGGCCTTTCTGCTGGATTTCTACGAAAGCACTTCAGCAAGAAATCCTTTCCATCAGCTGACAATGTTTCAGGTATTGGTGGAATCTCCTGTAAAACCTTGAACATTGCTGCAGCCTGAAACAGATGCAAAATTAATTTAAGATGAAATGAATTACAGACTACTAGAAAAACAATTCAGGTTCCTTGCGCTTACCCCTTCATACTCACTCCACGGAGGCCGCCCATTCATCATTTCGATTATAGTACAGCCCAAACTCCATATATCAACAGCTAAAGCAACTTCAGAGCTTGAATCTTTTTGCATCGCAGATTGTAAAAGCTGCACGGAGGATATATTTAAGGTTCACAGTAACTGGATACACATTTGTAGTTCATGATACACATTGTAGTTCAATATATGTATGTACCTCAGGAGCCAACCAATATGGACTCCCCTTCAAAGATAGATCTGATGCTTGTCCAGTTAGCTGCAATGATTGTGATACAGCTTAAAACTGATGTTCTGAGAATTTCTTTTTAAAAATGAAACGGCACATTCTTATCTAAGAAAACTAGTGCCTCTGTAGTATAGGTCCTGAGGATAACTGATACAAGTTTCTCCTTTCCATACATGCAAGCTTACCAAGTCCAATTTATACTCATTTTCTCTTTTCCGAAGCAACTAAATGAAACTTGATAAATTTGGAGAATTTTCAACTCACATGTTTGGCCGTCCCAAAATCAGCGAGCTTGACAACACCATATGCATCTACAAGAAGATTGGCTCCTTTTATATCCCTGCAGGAAAAATACATAAATATTTACTCAATGATTGTCAATTTATTTAAGGTTAGGAAGGAATAGAACTCCATACAAGTTTCAGTCAATAATTGCACTTCTGAAAATGTGTTACCTGTGGATGGTTTTCTTCTTGTGCAAATAAGCCAATCCACAGAGAATATGGCGAGTAAAATTGCGAACAACGGATTCTGTAATAGCTCCACAATGATCTAGGATAAATTTGTTGATTGATCCCGGGTGGACATATTCAAGAAAAATGTAGAACTTATCTCCTACCTGCTCAACACAAAGTGTAGACATCAGTTAAAGCAAGCACTCAAAAGGACACCGAGAATAGACTTGATTAGAAATAAACTCTCACTATTTCACTGCCATAATACTGCACAATATTAGGATGCTTTAGACGGCTGAGAACCTTAATTTCCTGTGGAAAGAGTTAAAGAAACATAAGTTGCTGGTCTTTTTGTTGAGAAACTAAAAGTTGGTAAATGATAACACACAGTTATGCATCTTAATCTACACAACCAACGAATAAAAAGGAATTTCAGCGTCTTCCTGGATAAGGTCACTTTCGTTTATTCACTACTTATCCTGTACAGATAGGCCATCAGTTAAATGATTCATCTAAACCAAAAGCAATACAGAGTTACCAGAAAACCACAAGAAGGATGCAATCTAACAAAGCCTACTGAGAAATGAAATGCCTTTAACAGAAAGCGTATGCAGCTGGATAAAGTCTCACTCCAGTACTGTGTGACCGTGACAACGAAGTACACAATATTTAACATGAAAATGGACATGCTTAAATCTGTATTTCAAGTGAATGCAGATGAAGATAAACATGAAACAACCTGCTGCAGCTGTCGTATGCACTCTGCAGATTTCGAATCATCTGGCAATATCTCCACTTCTTTCATGGCACATAAAGCCCCGGTTTCTCTGCAGACAAGATATGCAGTTACTATGGAACATGTACACTTGAACTTATAAACAGAAAAATTAACCTTGAATACCTGTTGGAAGCTACATATACACTTCCAAATGTACCCCTCCCAATCAGCTTTCCTTTCTGCCATTTAGATTTAATAGGCATCAGTTCAGGTTTACTTCCAACCGGAGACAGTGGAGCAGGCTGTGATGCAACATTAGCTCCACCAAATTCCTGGCGAGCTGAATGTAATGCACCTGGAGGGGATTGTGTTTGCACGGAACTACCCGGATCGTCTGATGCCGAGGATGTTGGAACTGGCTGTGGCCCGGGAGGAAGAGGTAAGGGATGTACATTGGCCTGTACATTATTTTCCCACTGCCCGAATGGACTATCTGGAGGTATTTTGGTACTTAATGGTGATGTAGGCATAGAAGGACTATTTGAACGTATGTGAGCGCTTAATCTTGGACTCTGAAGAGAATTATCGACACTAGCTGCAGATCTATCAGATGGCCATTGATTATGGAAACCTAGGCCTAGATTCCAATCAGAATGAGGAATCTCCGGTGCAGACCATACTTGGAAAATACCGGGAGGAGTCTTGTATCTAGTTGTAAAAATATCATTCGGTGGACAATAGGGACTAGTTGGAGCACTGCTATCAATGCTAATATTCTCTGAAGACTTTGGCTTGGTACTTCGCTTACGTGGTGACTTTCTAGATGTTTTAATTTCAGGATGCTCCGCATTTCCTCTTGTCTCTTGGCCTGCGAACCTAATAAACACAGTGAACAAAGCCACAACAGATTATCAATTTCTTGCAGTTATAGAGAAACATTTCTTGGTAAAAGAATACAACATCAAGCATTCTCCGCCTAAACAGAGAGACTATCTATCATAAATAAAAATTAAGAAAATGCAGATAGGTAGGCCTAAAGTAGTTTATAGTATCAACTATCAAGTAACAATGCAGCTTGTATGATCATATTTAGTCTAAACTAAGGCCAAAAAATTGCCAATAGCAATCATCCTTGCCAATTATCCTAGCAGATAATTAAACCACTTATAATAACAAATTAATAATCTCAAAACAAAAGATGCAATCAATAATTTCACCTCCTGGAGGCATCATCTGCAGCATCCTCATTCACCCAATCCTCAGCCGAATCCTTCCGCGACGGCGTAAATTTATCATCCTTCCTGAGCAGCTCCTGCAATTCCGGCAACGGAAGCGGCTGGGGCGCTCCAGACGATGCAATCTCCTTGTGGTTCGAAGCACGCCACAATTTGTTACCGGCAGCAACTGCTTTTTTGGCGCGAAGGAGCTGGTGGGTGCGTCGGGAGAAGAAGAAGCTGGATCTAAGCGCCTGTCGAATCTCGCTGCTGGCGCCTTCGTCGTCCGAGTTGGACCTGGAGGAGGAAAAGGCTCCCTGCCACCAATGCATGATGATGATGGCTGTTATGGTGATCAAGAGATTACGTATTGGCGTTATGGTGGCAGGGGTAGAACGGGAATTAGCTAGAAAAGGTTGGAGAGAGTTGAAGAAAATGTTGCTGCTTCATATAAAGCTAGGTTTGATGAGTAAGAATGATTAAACCTTTGGAATTGATCGGAATGATGATGATGATGATGGGGGGATTATGGAGGAGGAGGAAGGAAAGGTCGGGTTAACGACAGAGGAGGAATGTGACGTTACCGTTTTCCTTCTCTGTCCAACCGAATGAATCAAACCTGAAAATGGGAAACTAATACCCCAATGGGATGATAGAATAAAATGGATTCTTCGGAGTAACACACACAAATTAACAATGTTCCGGTCAAATGCCTTTGACTTTCTTTCCTCATTTATTTCATTCATTACTTTTTTCATTTTGAATTTTTTTTCTTCTAAATTTGTTATGCACTTCCATATTTTGATAATCTTCGTTCTCTCAACATACGTATATTACTCTGGGTAAATTTCAAGGTAACTTATGTAAAATATCATTTATATAATTAAAGAGTAAATTTCCGAGAGATAGTTTCTAATCATAATTAACAATAAAATTTTCAATTATCAATCAAAGTGTTTATTTTTAACATTTGTATTTTATTAATATTAAAGAGGTATCAAATTTATTAATAATATAAATGTTTTAATTAGTATAGATTCGTCTATGAATAAATAATTAGATTTCGTATTTCTAGATAACTTAATTAAGGAATATTCTACGGAAAATCTTATTTTAGGTATCATAAATAAGACACTGTCACTTTAGGTACATTAAAATGAGAGTGACCAATTTGGGTGCACTACTGCAACCACCCGTCCAATTGAGGAACTCCGATCGATTTTTCGATCAAATTGATGACGTAGTCGACGGACTTGCGATTTCCCTCCAAATTCATATCTGACTCGTATTTTGGTATTTGAAATTCAAATACGAGACACGTGTCGCGTCCACGTTGATTCTCGGTATAAATTGTGTATTATAATTATAAAATAATTTTAAAAATTATGAAAATATTTTAAAAATTCAT
>JAYMSP010000837.1:0-40474 GCA_036897095.1 Plantago elongata | reverse complement strand
GGGTGTATGATTATAGTTTGAGTTGATTTGATTGTGATGATTGGGATGAATAGCCTAGCTAGCTGCTGCAAAATTGAGGAATATTTTGGAACAGTAGCACCATTTGAATCATGCCCATTTCAATTGCTTACCAAACATAAATTTCTGAAATCTCATCCAAATGGCCATTTGAGTGCCATGCCAATCAGCCCCCTAGTTGTATTACTCAGTTGTTGATTGATGAATAAACTCGCCGTTGAAGAAACGTGTTAACCACCGCGAAAGCGAGTACGTCTTAAGACCTCTGTTATTGTGATTGATTTCCTCTTCTCTTGCTTACAATGCGTGATCAGGATTCTCTTGATAATGTTCTTGTGAGCGAATTACAAGTTAATACGTGTTCCGCTTTAGTGGAAAAAAGTTACGTTCCCACATTTGGTACCAGAACAGGTTGTTCCTCCGAGACCTTGCATGTTGCGAGGCCGGCGACCCGCAGGCAAGGCCGTCCACCAAACGATGGATACGACGACGCCGAGGAGAGCTGAAGCATGTCCGGGAGATGCTTACCGGATTGGTGGATCTTGATCCGGGAGACGGCGGCACGAGGGGAAGAAAGATGAATTCACCACTTCCAATTTGGGCGAATTCGAACGAGAAGGGAGGAGCAAGGGAGGTAGGGGAGGCGAGAGACTGTGCCAATTCGGCTTGAGGGAGGCGGAAGAGCAAGATTTGGAGCTCAAAGCTCCAAAAATGGGTGTCGAAACCCTAAATTCGAGTTGGGGAATAAGCGGTCCCGTGACCAGTCGAACCGCAAGCGAGTCGAACCTGAGTTTTTGGTCAAACCGGATGGCTTTGAGCAGACCAAGCGAATTAAGAGCAGGAGCGGACCAGAGCGTGATGCTGGGAGCACGCACTGGCGCGTATGGCACATGCCAGAAGCTGGCGGGGAAGGCGACGCGCCCAACAGGCACGTAACGCGCATCTTGGCGCGTGAGGGGACAAGGAGCGCATGTTAATGGGGAGTCCGAGAAGCGCGTGAAGCCGGTGCAGAGACTGTCCGATGGGTTCATGACCCTGGTGTACTTGTTCGGATACTTCACTGTGCTGGGAAGAAGTGTTGGTCCAGATAACGGCAAAGGAAAAGACTAGAGGGGGGGTGGGTGAATAGACTTTTCAAACTTTCATCCATAAACAGTCTTTCTCAGAAACCTTGGGGGTTTCTGATACTTAGATTCAGAGAGCGGAAGACTTTATGCGATAGATAAACGTGAATGTGCTTTGCATTAATAATATGTGTGAGTGTTATGCTGGAATGTAAATACAATAAGTAAATAACACAACTTATAGTGGTATTTGGAGGTAGCGTAATCCTCCAACTAGTCTACTTCGGCGTTTCTGAGACCTGGAATTACTATAACATATAATTGAGTTCTCCTTACAATGTATCATATTCTAAGATCCCTACAAACAAATGGTTCCCAACCAAATGTTCCCCCTGAGTTGTTCCCTAACTTCCAAAACCAAGTACTTCATGTACTCAAGATAACCTTGGAGATTTTCCTTGATTTCCCAAACCAAGTACTTTTTGTAATCCACGCCTTGATGGTGTTGGTTATATGATGGTTGTCAGGCTACTCTTAAATAACTATTTAGCTATTATAACAGAGAGCTAGAAGAGATAACACTACTTAATATACTTGTTCAGTATATTGTAGGATTCTCTTTTCTGACACAAGTGTTGATATCTGATCTGGAGAATGAACTTCAGAAAGGTGTCTGAGTGTTCAACTCTTTCACAGATAATCAAGCTCTTGTTAAGGTTCGGGACACTTAGAACTACTAGTAATTCTTCTAGTTGTATAGTCGCAATAGTGAGCTAGGAGAACTGTAGTATGAATGCTTGAGAAAATACTTGATTGATATGAAAATATGAGCGTAGTTCGTGTGTGTATTTCTCAGCTTCTAAGTGTTGATATTTATAGATGAATTTGAGAGCCGTTTGAATAGTATAGTTATACCTTCTCAAAATTCAATCCGTCGATATCTTGAAATAAGTACTCAGAAGTCACTTTCTTATTTTTCAGAGAGGGCTTGCTTGATCGACTTTTTAGTCGGTGTAACTAATACACTGTACTATTTCTTGTCATGTAGTCTCAACGGACACATGAACCTTTCTGAAAGCTAGCATGCTCCTTGACTCGATGATGTCATATATACAGAGACATGTAACGTGTCAAATGCACTTATACAATATGCTTTCTAAACATAGTATATATGAGGAGACTAATCCATATGTCTTCATCAAACTTGTTCAATCTTCAGTCTTCATACCTTTGATTGAACTCCATGCTAGGATCCTTCTTCATGGCCTTTTCAAAATATAAAATTACATTTATAGACCTAATAATTCTATTACAATTTTAACCAGACTAACATACTAAGTTATTTCCTCTTTTACAATGTTCAAGTGAACCAAGAGTACTAATCACATTTCTGTACTAAAGATAAGTCAGATATTTCTAACAAATTTTTTCCTTTTTGATCAGTCAACCATGACTATCTTAAAGTCCTATTACAAAAATGGAAATGAAAACAATCTACCACTTAATCATTTCAAATGATATTCAATCAGATAAGTTAAGTGCAGAAAATAAACATCAACCAAATCACAAGAAGTGATCTTTGCTGACAAGTTATCTTCTTATATATGATTTCTGAGTTTATAATCTACAGAAAGAACATTACAGATTATAAGATAACTTTCACAAATGTATTACAATGAAATACAGTCAGCAGCATTACAAAATCACTAAGTTAATTAGGACAACATGAGAGTCTAAGCTCCAAGTAAGCATCCTAATAAACTTGTCTTCAACTCTTCAAAAATAACTTAGGTTCAGAAACCTTAAGTTCTTCAGCATCTTCCTCTTCTTCAGCATCTTCTGGATCATCTGGGATCAACGCTCTTGCAGTCTTCAACATATTCATAAAGTAGCCTTTTGACAGAGAACTCTATCTTTCGGGCTAAGTCACAAATCTTTTAGTAAGCTTCATCAGGATTTCTATGATTCTCCAGGTATTCTCTTTTGGCTTTGATGAAGTTCTTTACCCAATAGTACTTTCTCCAAACCCAAGCATGGTTGATCTTCAGGATTGATAACTAAAAATACTTGTAAATTTCTTCACAATCAACAATGTCATCCAGATTTTGATCCCTTGTCATGTAGAATGACTCATAGGCCTCAACACCTAATTTGTTCTATTTGCTGAGAGTACCATCCAGCTTTCTGGTTTTGTGTACATCATCTGGCTTTGGATAAGAACAAGTATAATCCAATGGCTTACTCTTAGCCCCAGTTCTTATTTGAACCTCAAAGTTAAGCTACTTGTGAGCATGCTTAGGATTAAGCAATGTAGGCTTATTGGTTCTCCATGTCATCATTTGCATGTAAATAGGATCTGGAAACTTCTTGTTAGTGGCAAATGTTGTAGCTCAAGAATCCAGTACCCTTCTTGGAGATGTATGCATATGTAAGATGATTGGCTGTCATTAGTCTTGACATACTCAATCTGAGCAGCAACTGGTCTTTCTTCTTGTTCATTCTCTCGAACTCTACCAAACTGTAGATTCCTACGCGTTCTTATGTTCAGTCCTTTCTCCATTTCTACTAGCTCTCTGGGTTGTGTGCTGGAAGATCCACCTTGAATTGGCTTGGTGTTTCCAGAAGGAGTTTTGGCAACTCTTTGACTTACAGCCAAAGGAGGTTCAGATAGGCTTTCCACTACTCTTCTCTTTCTGTGAAGTGGATGCTCATCTCTATTAGTCTCATCATTATCATCATCATTGAAATTCCTGAGTGGAGACTTACAGGTTTCCTCCTTATCCTTAATTTCTCCTACTTCTCTAGAAGGCTTAGTACCTTTAGATATAACAAGGGCCTTGGAACCCCTAGTTATTCGACTTTGAAGCCTTGGTCTTGGTTTTTCAGAAGGCATGTCCTGCTCTAGAACTTGACTTGTGGAGGACACTTGTTTTCTCTTCCGTCCTCTACCTTTCTGGGTAGTTCTCTCTTCCCCATAGTCATGAGTGACCGACTCAAACTTACATAAGAGTGAGACAGAGACTCAAAGTTCCGTTGCAAGCTATTGCGCACTTGGACTAGCTTCTGAACTTCAATTCTGAGCTCTACATTTTCTTGAAGGAGTGACTACTCCTTTTGGTTTAGCTCTTCCACTGGACGCAAGATAGACTCCGCCTTCATAATGGCAAATTGGGATTCTTCAAGTGCCCTGTTGGCATTGTTGCAGTCTTCATCCCGAACCATGCCTAAGTCTCGCTGAGACAATGCTATGCTAGTGGCTCTATGCAGTAAGAGTTTAGCAACTGGCTTAAGGTAAGTAGGTACAGATTGAAGTACATGGGAATCTTCAACAACTAGGTCATCTATGAGCACTTTAAACACCGTGCTTCTTCCAAGGTATTTCCCATCTCTGGAAGTTAAAGCTGGAGTGGAGAAGATATGGGGAGTGAGAAGTGATCTCTTCAGATGAGATAATATCATCTTGTCCTTTTCTGGTGCCATTCCCTTAAATAACTTTTTAGCTATTATAACAGAGAGCTAGAAGAGATAACACTACTTAATATACTTGTTCAATATATGGTAGGATTCTCTTTCTAACCCAAGTGTTGATATCCGTTCTGGAGAATGAACTTCAGAAAGGTGTCGGAGTGTTCAACTCTTTCACAGATAATCAAGTTTTTGTTAAGGTTCAGCACACTTAGAACTACTAGTAATTCTTCTAGCTGTATAGTCACAACAGTGAGCTTGGAGAAATGTAGTATGAATGCTTGAGAGAAAATACTTGCTTGATATGAAAATATGAGCATAGTTCGTGTGTGTATTTCTCAGCTTCTAAGTGTTGATATTTATAGATGAATTTGGGATTCGTTGGAATAGTATCCATTAGACCTTCTCAAAATTCAATCCATTGATATCTTGAAATATGTACTCAGAAGTCACTTTCTCATTTTTCAGAGAAGGCTTGCTTGATAGTGTAATTAATACACTGTACTATTTCTTGTCCTGTAGTCTCAACGGACACATGAGCCTTTCTGAAAGCTAGCATGCTCCTCGACTCGATGATGTCATATATACAGAGACATGTAATGTGCCAAATGGACTTATACAACATACTTTCTGAACATGGTCAATTCGAGGAGACTAATCCTTATGTCTTCATCAAACTTGTGCAATCTTCAGTCTTCATACATTCGATTGAACTCCATTGGTAGGATCCTTCTTCATGGCCTTCTCAAAATTTAAAATTACATTTAGAGACCTAATAATCCTAGTACAAGTTTAACTAGACTAACATACTAAGTGATTTCCTCTTTTACAATGTTCAAGTTAACCAAGAGTACTAGTCACCTTTCTGTACTAAAGATAAGTCATATGATGATTGATAAAAAATACTAACATATATTCCTAACAAGAAGGAATAAGTCAATCTCGCCGGAAGAACGACACTATATTCGAATAAGGTAACTTATAAATCTCTTGGTTTAGACCTGATGAGTACTGGGAGATTGAATCTTGTGGAGAGGAGAAACATGGTCCTATAAAAGAGGCATGTTGGGGGTAGTAGGTGTACATCAATCTGTGGTCTATTTTATTAAATTCTTTAAGATTGATGGGGCCAAGTGGGTTGTCCTTGCTGAGCTTTACTGGAGAATATACAGTGTTAGCAAGACGCCCAAGGAGGGAGAGTACGTGGACATTACTGTCGAAGAGTCGGTGGGGAAGAGCAGTAGGTCTGGAAGCTGTATGGAAGCATCAAACATCCCAGAGGACTTGGAATCATAACTGCTAAGGGTCGTGATAGTGGTCAAGCGGTTCAAACTTCATACTACTTTTATCGACTCGACATGAAGACCATGGAGGTGTGGCAATCCACCAAGTCTGAAAAGGAACGAGGAGAACAGTGGAGAACCCAAACTACTACAATTCTGGGAACATCAAGGGGCCAACAAATGTGTTCTAGCCATGAGAATAGTGACATGTCAGTTTATCAGTCAGGTAATCCACTTCTAGTTACTATGCTTGAGTCTAGTTGTTATCGATTGTGCAAGGATACAGTGTTGCCATGGTTCTGGATATTTTGTACTAGACATCTTCGTCTTGGGTATGAGCATCTAGACATGTGTATGGTAGTGGGCTATCTACTGTTTGTACTTAAAGGTAGAACGTTGGAACACACTGAACTGGTAGAGCATAACTGTCATTATCAGTTGACAGTAGTAAAGTGTACAACATTGATTAAAGGATATAGCATGATGCTTCAAGCAATGTATGGGTATGAATGGAGAGATCGTATCACCAAGGTGTCTCGACCTAGTGTAGCAAGAACTCCTGACATCAATTCTGGTAGGAGAGAAGTGGTTGTGACTACAATCTAGAAAAAGAAACCGTTCCGGGATGGAGCAAGCTGGTCAAGTCAGCTCATGAACTTGAAGAAGAAACAGATGCGAGAAGGTGGGAGGGGTCATTCAATCAGAATGATTGCAAGGATGCATCTAGAAAGGGCGCAAGGTCTGAAGAGCCTTGGGGACAAGGCTCGTTTTGAGTGGAGGGTAATGTAGGAAAACGTTTTCCTAACGAATTCGATTTGCATACGAACCCGCTCTAGCGAGCGCTAGTGCAAATTGAAGGACATCTATAACCTAATCATCTCTTTTAATTCCCTTATTTAATTATTCTGTTATTCATGTTAATTTGGTCCAAGACTGTAGATTAGGAATAAAGTCCCACAATCCGTAAAATAGGAGAATAGGCCCATGACCCGAATAAACCCTAGAAAGAACCTCATGTATAAATATTAGGAACTCTAGTTATTGATTTATGAATAAACCCACCGTTGAAGAAACGTGTTAATCACCGTGAAACAAGTACGTCTCAAGACCTCTGTTTTTGTGATTGATTTCCTCTTCTATTTTCTATTTTTTATAATGCGTGATCAGGATTATCTTGATAACGTTTTTTTAAAAGTGAATTACCAGTTAATTCGTGTTCCACCCCGTGTGAAAAAGTTACATTTCCACATGCTGTCACACTTTTGATCTGCTTATACATTCGGAATTCACGCCTCAAGACTCGTGGTTCATCCATGATACCCAGATACCATAATTAACGTCGGAGCTAGCTGGACGAAGAAGCCGAAATTGAAGACCTGATGTAGAAAAAGGGACAGTAGCTACTAGCAAGGCATAGGTAGCGTGCAGGTAAATACTAATGGTTGCAGTATTTTTAACTGACGGCGTGAATTGACTGAGTTGATTGACAATTGCATTGCAGTAAATAGTAGAAGTCCTCCCAACTTACAGTAGTATAATATTTTCGACAATGATGGTGCCTGGAAACGTAGGGTAGCTGACTCTCTGCATTCTACTGTCAGACACCATCCATATCAATTTATCAGCAATACAAATACAGTACTACCCCATTTCATATTAACAAACGCTGTCGTTTCGCTCCCCATGGGCCTCTCCCTATTCAATGACTCCTGCCCAAATGGTCCTTTGGCCCAATGTGGGCCGATCTTACTCCCGTTTCTGTCCTGCCTTACCACGACACTTGTAGTTGTCTTCTACCCTCCCTCTCACGGCCTCACCCTACTTTGTCCACTACCCCAAAGTCTACTCCTGTTTTTGTTATCATACTCTCCATTCCGTATAGAATTTACCACATGCTCTGATGCAAATTTTAATTGAATGATCAATAAAATCAGATAAACAACTGATAAAGTATAAGATAAGAGATAGAAAGTAGAATGTAAGTTTACGATAGAGATGAAACCGAAATGTTTCAAAGTATATTGCAAGAAGTTTAATGTAGATGGAGGGAGTGTATCATAAGTTGATAATAATTTACCATCCTAGTCTCACAAATACTGAGGGTCCGATTGGCATTGGCATTTGAATGGTGATCTTGGTGAAATTGTGTTTGGAATGAAATTGAAATGGGGTATTTGAAGTGTATTTTAGGCCAAATCACTGTTTATCGAGTCAAATGGGGCATTTAAATGCCAGTCCAATCCGTCCACTGAGACGATCATTTGTAATATAAATAGTTCACAAATTAGGCAGCTTTACAAGACATTATCACAGTAGGTTCTACTAGGGAGTTTACTAACGAAGTAGAACTGAAAATATTAACGACGAACAGATAATTCATATATGAAACCAAGCAATACGCTCTGTGCCTATAAAATGTAAGTCATAAAGGTAACATGAGAACATTTAAACTCTTCAAAATATATATTTTATATATTTTGTACGTCTAAATATCAATTTTTGTTTATACTCTAAACGATGATAATTGAGTAGAATTACTCAAGCCACACGATCAAATTTACCTTAAAACATTGAAACGTTTTTTATTGTCTAGTGGGAATCTTATGATCATGAGTTATGAGTACAATCTATGACCGTCAATTTAATCAGCAACCCTTTTCTTTTTCTATAACGTGGAATTTGATATTCCTCCGTTTCAAAATAAATATTCTTTTTAACTCTTTTTATTATAATATTTAACTTTAATTTAAATTTAATCTTAAATCATTTGTATAAAAATAAATATTCTTTTTAACTCTTTTTATTATAATATTTAACTTTAATTTGAATTTAATCTTAAATCATTTATATAAATTGTTCAATTCAATTATATAATGAAACTTTACTTTCTAAAGCTTAATTATATATTTAAATTAAACAATTTACATTTACGATTTAAAAGTATATTCGAGTTAAAGTTAAATGATGTTGATTGAAAAAGTTAATAAATATTATTTTTCATTTTTTATCTTTTAAAATAAGAATCGAACAATATGTTAGGTTTGAGTTTGACATTTGCGTAGCTTGGATTTCTTTTCTATAAGTGCAACTTTTCTCTATCTGCAAGTCAAATTGGTGCATGTCAATGTTAACCTCAGGAGAGCATCTGCTATAGATATACTCCATTCCATTGGCGAATGAATATTGTAGTGGCCAGTGACAATAAAATACCATGTTGCATGTCCAATAGGTAATTATGCGATTCATGTCCAATGTCTCGCTTGCCATTCCAAGATTAAAATGGGTCGCGTTGAGTATAACTGAGTTCATTAAGTTGCCAATCAATTTAGTTGTGAAGAGCATACATTACTTAAATCGTTTAACATTATAACAATAATGTCCCCATATAATTCTTCCACACTAAAAATTCGAGTCACTTTTATCATTTAAAAAGATAAAAAAACATCCGCACAAATACATGCCATTATAATACTAGAATCAATTATTTAACAAGTCTAACCAAGTATATAATTCTTCTATATGGGCTCGTTGAAATGAGCTGAGTTTCGAAATTGAGCACCAATCATGACAAGTAGACTCGAGATCTACAGATTTGGTTTGAGCTCCTTTGGTACAAGTTTTAGTCGTGCAAGCTCGTCACCAAATAATAAAGATAGATATAACAATTAAAATATACACTTCATCTATCTCAATTTCATCTTTCCGTGAGTCTAAATTTAAAATTTACGAGTAAAATAAATAAAGTAGAAAAATATAATTAAAGTATGATGAATATTAAATAAAATAGTAAAACTAGTGTATAAAGTAGGAAAAATATATTTCATATAACTATAAGGAATTATACAAAGAAGTTAGAAGTTGAAATGGCCAAAACGAAATGTAAAAAGATGAAGGTGAAACTCAGAAAATATATTTAACCAGTATAGTTGAATATAAACGAGTCGGGAGACATAAACGAAGTTAAATTGAAACTCAACTTAAACACTAATAATACTAAAAGAGTTGATATTAAGGGGCTGATTGGAGTAACATCTAAATGTCCGTTTGAATGTTACTCGGAAATTTTGTGTTTGTTATGGCATTTAAATGCCTCAGATCGAAATGTCTTTACAGTAGCAACATTTTTCTCCACCTATATAACAACCTATAATACCCTATCTAATTACAATTCTATACCAAATACAATTTTAACAATCCCACTACAATTTCGATCACTATTCAGACATTTAAATCGAAACATTTAAGTTGCATGTCAATTAGCCCCTAAAGCTGGGTTTGTGTAACACTTTACGAGAGAATACTTGTCAAAATCACAACTCTTAGAAAAAAGCAATTAAAAATTACAGGTATATTGATATATTCAGATAGGTGATGGCCAGAATAGACTTGTGTGTGTCCATTAAAATAGTCCAAGATACTCACTCACTCACCCGATACAAAAATGCATTCAACTGTTCCAACAACATAAAGTATAAAGATGTGGAGGAAGAAAGCGGTATAAGTTCCGCAACCTAGACATGTATGTATAAATTCATTCCACTATGAACATAAAGAGTTGAGAACATATTCATATTCAGACTTAAAAGTGAATTTTACAATTAGAAAATAGAAAAAGAAGGGCAGGAACCTCACAAGACAACGATGTGAATAAAAACATGAAACATAGAGAATCACCATATACATGACTTCATTAGTAATAGAAAATAAAAACTGGCCTCGATTTCTAGTTAGGCTATGTTGTGATGTGCGGAGTTAATGAGCTATATTATTTATAATATCACTATGGTAGTCGTAGTAGTAACCATTAAAAATAAGGAAATACATGTTTTTTTTATATAAGAAAAATGAAATTTTGAAATTGGTTTCTAGGTCATCGTATTGATGAGTTATGAGTTATATTAGAACGACTCTAACAACGTTTCGGTTGCTAAGTCAACCCAATTACATATTTATAGAAAAGAATTAATGAATACAATTTAAATGGGCCGATTGGAAAGAACTCAAAAGTTTATGGATTGACCACTGACCACATGAACCAACGGCTTAGAAATCAAGCTCCAACTATGCTGTTAGCTAGGATTTTTCCTTCCTTTGGTATTCTTCGCTTAGATTTACTTTAGATAAGTCGGTATTAAAATTTAATTTACACCGGAGAGACTTAAAAACCAAGTTATACCGAAGCATATATTTAACTACCAAATTAAATTAAATTCATTAATTATCAGTAGAGATTGACATCGAAGCACACCTCAGTTGGTACGAGGTTTCACCCCAAATTAATAGATTGGGGGTTCTTGTTATCTTTAACGTTTCTAAAAAAGAACTATTCAGTAGAAATATTTCATCGACTCATGACTCAATGAAACACATTGTATCCCTCAGGTTAGTGGCTGTTTGGATGGACATTTGAGTGGGATATTTTAAGTGTATTTTAGGCCAAATCACTGTTCATCGATCTAAATGGGAGTATTCAAATCCCCATCCAAACACGTCATAGGACATGTATAGGGCTACGCAACGGACGAATACAGATCAATCCGCATCCGTTTGACCGGATATCCGGTCAAACTGATGGGAAAATGGTCCATCCGTTATTCAATCCATTCCGAGCGGATTGGATACGGATAAATCCAGCGGATATCCGTATCCAATAAATAAATTTGAAAAAAAAATCAAGCAAAGATTGAATTCGAATTAGTTACGACTTACCAATGTTGAACAGACAGCGATGAAATCGAACTGACGAATGGACGACGGGCGAATGAAGAGGAGAAGAAGACGGCGGGCGGGCAATGGAGAGGAGAAGAAGACGGTGGCGACTAAGAAGACGAATGGAGAGTAAGAATAGTGTTAGGACTTAGGGTAAAATAACAAATAATAACCTAAACAGACGGATAGACGGATATCCGATGGATTTATCCGTTCAAAACGGATGTAGAAAAATCTCGTCCACAATCCGTTTCTTAACGGATTGATCCGATCCGGTCCGTTTTAGCGGATAAACGGACCGGATTTGCGGATCCGGATGAAATAAGCAGCCCTAGACATACCAGCCCCAATGGGGGCGTCGTGGCGCCCCCAACGGGGTAAGGCGCGGCGTCTCCCCACGCGGTGTGGCACGCCTCGGCGTGCGTGCCACACCGTCGTGAGGCAGCATCCCACGTGTCATTTTCATTTTTTTTAAATTTTTTTTTCGAAATTCAATTTTTATCCATTTTCAAACGGTAATATCTCCAAAAATACGAAATAAAAAAAAAATTCACCAACGACTATGTTTTTTCAGGATCTATAAAATGAGACCAATCTTGATTTTTTTTATTTGTTTGTAATTTTGAATTTTGAATTTGAATTTGAATATGTCAGGCATCTCGTGAAGCATCTTGTCAACCACTTTAATTTTGTCGAGCACCGTCTACAATAAATAATATTCCGGAATATATGACCAATTTACGCCGGATGCATAGTGCAATCACGCACACCCAGCTAACAAACGAGATGCACAGTGTAATCACGCACGCCGTCGCATGGCAGCATCCCACGTGTCATTTTCATTTTTTTAAATCTTTTTTCGAAATTCGATTTTTATCTGTTTTCAAATGGTAATATCTCCAAAAATACGAAATAAAAAAAATAAAAAAATCACCAACGACTATGTTTTTTCAAGATCTATAAAATGAGACAAATCTTGATTTTTTTAAATTTGTTTGTAATTTTGAATTTGAATTTGAATTTGAATTTTGAATTTTGAATTTTAAATTTTGAATATGTCAGGCATTTCGTGAAACATCTTGTCAGTCACTTTAATTTTGTCGGGCACCGTCTACAATAAATACTATCCCGGAATACATGACCAATTTACGCTAGATGCATAGTGCAATCAAAAACACCCAACTAAGAAACGACTTAATGGAACATATCTGGAGGCTATAGTGAAGATGAATCTTCTCCAGTCGGGGTTGTGTGTTTGATTATTTTCGATGTTGTGTGTTGTCTGTTTGTTGAATTTTATCTTCGTCCGATTTTCATTTCCCGCACTATGTTGTAATATATTCCTTATTTGTTCTATCTCAATAAATTATAAAACGTCTTCAACAAAATGCAATTTGATTAATTTCAACTTCTAAACAATTTTATAATATGTAAATTAAAATTAAAAAAAATGACGTGACATTCATGACAAGACGACGACGTATCACCACTGCATCAAAAACGCATGATGACACGTTATCGCGCATCACCCTTGAAGATGGTCTGACACACTAACTTGGATCAAGAGGATAGCTTGATTGGGGGCAGCGGTAATTTTTTAAAGAAGAAGATGATGAAGTGGTGAAAAAGGATGGGTAGTGTCATAATGACCTACTTTTACTGCAAAGGGTGAAAATAAGGGAGGTAGATAGAATAGGTTATTTTTGTAAGTTGAGTCAAAAAGTAAATAATGTATTTTTCTGATTTGCATCAACATTCTGAAAGGGTAGGGAATGCATGAATGGTGCCAAGAAAAGAGAGAGGGGCTGAGCCATTTTTTCTTTTCCAGTTACGTTCGAACAAGACAACCTACTGCTTCTGTACTTCCTCATTCCACATTCCAATGTTACTACTCTCTACTTCTATGACTATCATATTTTGGAATTTAATATAACCACTCCGATCCAAATTTATTCGGATATAATCGAAGACCACTGATGGTAGATATTATATATTTTTACTTTAAAATATATTCAAATGAATTGAATTTTAAACGTAATTGATCCATCCTAATTTAAAAGTTCTGCTTTTATTTTTAAGTTGTCTCGATTTGAAGGTCCCGTTTTTTCAAATTGAATATCTATCTTATACTTTTTACTTTATATCTCATACTTTAAAATACTAATTCTCCTACTTTATCCAATCACATTCATAATTTATTATCTTCTTTCCTACTTTATCAATTTTTTCTTAAAACTTGTGTCCGGTCCCGCAGGACTTCCAAACCGAAACAAATGGATCTTCAACTGAGATTTACTGAATTGAATTGGACTGAACTGAACTAAACTGAATTGTACTGAACTGAACTGAAGTAAAGTTTAAATTATAACTAAGCCGAGTTGAACTGAAGTGGACTGAACTGAACTAAACTGAACTGAAGTGATTTTCAGTTGGAGAGAACACAGCCTAAATAGTGACTAAAGCAGAATTGAGTAAATTGAGAGTCAGATAAGAAGCAATTAAGTGCCAAATGAAAAAATTGGGTTAAACTCAATTTGATTTGAATAAACTCTATTTCAGTGTAGAAACAAACACTCGGCTTATTATTCTTCATAACTATTGTATTATTTTCAATAAAAATTACCTAACAAGTTTGTTATACCTCATCAATTACTCCTTCAAAATTTTAGGGAGTGCACAATTGAAGGGTGAGATATGCACAATTACAAGTTTCAGATTCAGACACACTACTTTTAGGTAACCTGAAATATAAATAATTTTATTATTTGATCAACCTTTTACCATAAATTTAAGATAAACTAATTAAATGAGCATCCAACAACTAATGCTCTAATTTCTTTTTTTTAAACAACCAAATAATTTTATTCATAATAGTCAAGAGCACAAGTAATGATCTCAACGAAACAAATACAATAGAAATAGAATGAACATTGTCCACACCAAAGATGCAATCCTAATACCAGACTACTTGTTTTCCAAACCAAAAATAGCCCGTAGACAGGAGCAAAACAGGGATCCAAATCTCCACGTCAAAAAATATGAAAAAAGTCCCCAGGTGAAACTTAGCATACATTCGATCAGCTAAACTTCACTGCACACGAGTCTATATCAATATAACTAAATCAACGATCTCGCAAATAGTTTCATACTAAGATAAAGTCACCGTCAATTCATAAAATGGTCCGGTTGTACTCTAATGTTATTCCATTTGTTCTTATAATAAGTTTTATATTTTAGCTTCCTTTGACAACAAATAATTCTTAATTATAAATTTAATAATTATCTTTTAATAAGAACTCAGCAATTAAAGTTGAAAACATTTGATGGAAGAATAGTAAAACATAAACCTTTATATATAATGAAAAGGAGGCCTATGTTTTAAATGACTCTCACTTGGATTTGTTTGTCATAACATAAAGATACCAAAAATAAGGGAAGAGATCACATAAGTACTTTTTTAATATTAATAGCTTAAAAAATAATCGTTGTACATCATCGTATTAAATGTACAATTTTACATATGAAAAATCTACCTCAAATAATAATATACAAATTTAACAAATAATTTTATAAAATTTTATCTCCAGATTGATGGCCAGAGCAAATTTTATCCCGAAACAATAGAAATAAGTATAAGTTTTAACTTTGAAGCCCAACTAATTAGCTCCTCACATGACGGATCAGCGCCTTGGATTGGATGGTGGTATGTGGATTAGGATTAATAAGCCCACCATCCTCAGAGAGGAATTTTCCCAAGCAACTCTATTAAAACTTCTCCAATCCCCTAACTTTACATTTATATTAAACGCGTAACAACTCTTATTAAATGCATGATGCATTTTTATATATTACAAATGAAATTACAATATTATAATTTATAACAAGTCCTACAATTATAAATAATTACAATTTTACTAAAAAAATATCTAATCATGTTTATTTGATCCAATCATATTACCTGAAAAAAATCGAAGAAAATTTAAAAGAACACGAAGAACTCTACCAGCCAACCTTAAAAGCTCCGACGATCTGGTCGGAGCTGCACAACTCCAGATAGGAGCTGTGCAGTTGTCACAGCTCCTATCGAAGTTGCTATCGAACGAAGTGACGCTCCGATCGACAGATCTGCCAGGACGCGGTCCTGGCATATCTGGTTCTGACCAGGACCATGTACGGTCCTGGTCAAATTTGAATCTGATCAGAATCGAGTCCTGGCCAGAACCAGGTCTAATCAGGAGACGATCCTGATCAGTTTCTAGTTTTCTTTCTTTTTTTTTTTTAAAAAGAATTCTTAATGTAAAATTAATTAATTTAATTATACTAAGTAATTAACTAAATATTAACGATTAAGAATATGAACTATAACAATTTAAATTTTTTAAATTCATCATTATTTGTAAAGTATGACTAATGATTTTAAAATATTAATTTTCGCTACATTATGGTATCGTAGTGTATATACGTTCGTATATTTTTGAAGATTGTGATAATTTGATAAATTTTACGAAAATTGAGATTAATTATATATTTATATAATTTATTGGACGTTTTATAATATATAAAAATGTATCTTTCGTTTAGTAAAAACGGTTCTGTATTTAAAAATTCTAACTTTCTTAACAATATTAGTTTGATTCAAAATAAACTTTTAGGGACTTTTTGTTAATTTTTCGAGTGTGTTAATTTTAATGCCTAGGACATCCACCCCCGGTTCTATTTGCCAAATTATATCTAGACATCATTTAAGTCTGTGACTAGTTCTTTTGCTAAGAAAGGATTTTTCCATTTTCAGGTTTACTTCGTACCAACCTGAACTTATAGTGTATTTATATTAATTACTGAAATTTAATTAAATTTTACTAGGAGTATATTAGTGTATTTATATTTTAATATTAACATGTAATTAATATAATATAAAATATGAGATCGTACTTGTTGATTATCTAACGGATATTTATATGCAGGTCGGTACGAAGCTGACCTGAAAACAGAAAAGTCCAGAAAAAAATGATAGGGGGGAAAAGAAAGAAAAAAGTCGGTACCCATTTACAATTGACCTGGTAAATGTAAGCATACTAATGCAGCAGCACAGTGAAAAATATAAAAACATCTCTGAAAACAATAGAAGATTCACAGAGTTAACTAAACAAACCTCTGCAGAATGCGAAAAGCTAGCTATATCAAACACAACAAAGATCCGAAATTCCGAACCTAGAGCAAGACAGTTGTGGCTGGCTGTTTACCATTTAATAATTTTATTCACAAAACCAATCCAATACTTCTTGGAGAGCAGTGCTGGCTGACACTCAGCATGAAGTTCTCCATTGCATCTCAATCTGAATGCGACCGTTCTTTGAGTCTATCAGGCTGTACCTCTCGTTGATCCTCTTGTTGTGGATGACATCTGACAGGTATATGTCCACATAACCCAGAGTTTCCTAGGATAAATAGTTTCAAATCAGTAGCTAGCGAAGAAGATAATCACACAATCCTTTCTTATCAACATGTAATCGTATTCTTTCATAAACAGCAAATAGTCATATTCTTTCTTACATGAAAACCGTGTTTGCCATATATATAGTCAGAGTAGCATTTGCACAAATCAGTAGTGAGAAATTGCTAGTTTTTGTGCTGCAATGCTTTTGCATCCATTCAAACATACCTTGGGGTGTATTAGACCCATTCTTTTTGAGGTGCTAACTACTTCCACGTGAATCCTATCATTGGTTGGTGGCTCATCCAACATAAACTGAAACTCCTCATTCCATCTTGGATCCCTGCATTTCTTAATAGCCTGTCAAGTTGATAAATTCATCAGACTATTGGAAGAGAAAAGGAAGGAAGATAAGATGCAAAGAACTTCATGATTCATCACTACTACGTTAAGCGACAAAATGCCCTGTGATGCTTGTATAATATTGTAGTAGTTGTTTAGAAAAACTAATCTTTTTGGACTATTAGTTACCTTGGTTCTTTTTTCGTCCCCTCTAAAGAGTAAACGAACAGACGGATTGGTGTGATGCTTTCCTTCCAGATCTTGAGCTTCATGGATTATGATCACGAGCAAACCACCACCTTCAGGTGTTCCATCAGGTGCCTTCTGTACTGTATCCATTGCATCCTCAACATTAGTTGGTTTCTGATCATCCTGGAATGGTTTATAATTGACATCAAGAACAAGCTGTCCTCGTGACTTTTCGTTCTGAACATCATCTGGATCCAAATTTTTCAGAAGATCAAGAGTCAAGGTTTTTGGCTCCTCAGGCGTCAGGTCTTTCAATGGGATTATATTCACGCCCATCTTGTCATGCGTTCCAACCTATATTATGGCATCAGTTAGAGGCAAATAAAAACGGAACTTGTGTCCTGCGTCTCCGTGATTATCTATATAAAACGAGTGATTTACTACCTGTTCCCAGTCATAGACAGATATATCTAGAACTTGAGTTGCCGGATCCTTAACAACAAAACTGAATTCTTCATTCCATTCAGGGTTCAAGTTTTTATGTTTAACAGTACTTTTCTTGGAGGGAAGTTTATCATCAGCGAGCTTCAGTTTCACGTAAGGGTCGGCCCCCCCCAAAAGATCTTTCTTCTTGAGCTTCATTGCCTTGACTACTTTTACGGTAAGAATTCCACACGGTTTCTTCATTGCTCTGTCAACAGTCGAAGGAGAACCTTATCAGCATTTTACTGACTTATAACATACTAACACATACACATTGAGCACAAAAACTGGGAACAAAATTTAACTTACTTGGAAGGATCCATAATCTGAACTTCAAGTCTTTTGGGCCACAAATACATATTTGCGACCTGTTCTTTGATAATTTCCTGGTGTATTTTGAACAAATAAGAGGGGTAAAATAATTGTAGAATTCAAGCTCTAGGGAGAGCAAGTAGGTCGGTCACATAGAGCTAGAGATGGACTGGAAACAGGAACTCAATTTGATGTAGATACTACTCAAATTCAATCAAAAACTCATCCAGTGACTTAAGAAAGTACTTAAAAAACTAATATTATGTCTTAGACAAGCTCAGAAGCACATCATCATATTCAAAAGTAAAAGTATAGCAATGTAAAAAAATGTTGTAGAAATTTCAAGAGTGATACTCAAACGTTCAAAAGTCACTTTACAAGTATCTCCAGCAATCCATATAGATTTGCAAAATGTATAAATTTCATCATATACCTGTATAATTCTGTATGCTCCAGGAATGGCCATAGCATCAGCTCCTAGCAACTTCACTCCAAAGTCAACATGAGGCTACAATGAGAATCAAAAGAGCAAGAAGTACTTTAGTTAAATTGGCAAATTGGGTACTTTCAGGCATTCAATTGCCACTTTTCTCGTTACGTCTTGTGTCAGATGACTTTAATCAAGATATATTGTTCAGACATGGTAGCATGAAAGAAGAAGCCCCTTAAAGGATGGAAACAATCTTCATTTTACAAAGTACATGACCATCAAAGATGAAAGTTTAAGTAGGCACCTTCTCCATTAAAGAAACGTGTATATTGGCAAAACAAGGAAAACTTGGGACCAGAGGTTTGAGTGTGATCCTTGGATTAGCAAACACCTGCAAGTCAACCACCTGAACCATTGCACAATGAAAGTTAAGGCCTTGCCAGGAAATAGACTAATTGGAGTAAATGGTTCTTTCATTAGACAGTAAAGAGCAATGTAGATAGAAGAGGTGAAACAAAAACCATGTTATTTATATATAGAGAGAGAACCTGGACAGTAGCCTTCAGTCCAAATGCTTTGGCAGCAACAAGGATGTTTGGATTAGCCGCCCATTTTAAGCCTAGTTCCATTATCAATTCCTTTTCCTCCGTATTATATACCTTCATTCCTGGAGGCAAAATAATAAATTATACACAAAGAAATAAACCACATGTTGATGTCTACTCACGGAGAGGAAATGCAGCAGCTGACCTTGAAAAGTGGGTGGTAGGCATCCCAAAGTCAGTGCTTCAAAATCTACTGAATCGATTTTGTACTTTGGAATTTGCTCAGCTATGATGGGCTCTGCTATCGTCTTTGCCATCTTACAGATTGCCTGAGTACAAGTCGAGTGTCAATAGATAGCCATATGTAGGAAAATTAACATGAAAAGCACACTGAAAACATACCTTATCCAAATAAGGCCACATGAGTTCTATGAATTTGTTTAGCCAATCAAGCTGCAGTAAAGTTTTTATCAAGAAAAATGTGAGCCATATCAGTTACTATAAACTTAAATGAATGCCAATTCCCTCCAATGAAATCAATCCAGAGCACAGACGCAATGTGATACTCACCCTATCATAATCTGGATTTTTTATCCAGACAGGTATTTCTGGCAGCAGCTTTTGAAGGCTTTCTGTATCTAGCTCAGTCAGTGGACGAACATTAGGGTCCTGTGAAAGAGTTCATAGGATTAAGTACATTGTAATCACACACACACTAAAAGGGACAGACAGACGGATTATTTCCATTTCACGAGTCAAAAGAACAGGATATGGCATTCATCTCATCACTGATTAGAATTATATTAATAACACAACAGGCAAGGAGATCAAATGAAATAGAATATGTTCATCAAGCAAGCTAATAAAACACCGATAGCATAATAGCATCAAGAAACCAAAACTTCCAGGTACTTTTCCTCATATAGGATATACGGTGTTGCTATCACTGCATAGCGCCACTTAATGTGGATCCCCGAGTGGTTTTAGAATAGCCCTATAGAGCATCAAAAACTTCTCGAAAGTACGAAATGTAGCTCTAGTATTTTCATTTCACTAAAATTGGTCACAGTGGCAAAGTGCTAACCTTTTCTGGCCTTTAGTTAATGTTTAGAACCTAATGAACTTCTAAAAAGGTAAAGGCAATGAGGCAGAGCAAAGACAATGTTTTAAGAGGCTACTGACAGTTTCCTTTTTCTCCCATAACCATTAACCACATGTACAAAAATCTAATCTTTGTCCATAAACTCATCGATCTACATACATAGAATTACTACTAATTCAATACTAAAAATGGAAGAGCAGATACATGAACTGTAACAAGTCAATTCAGAAACAGAAATGAAAGAGCAGAACCAGAAGAAGAGAAGACAGAAAAGACTGACCTTGACATGAGTTGGTTGATAGTAGATAAAGAGGAAGTAACCGATCACAAGTCCCACAAAGATCCCAAATCCAAACCCAAACACACCCAATATCGAGCTTATAATCCCCATTTCTGTAAATCCCAACAAATCTGTTCAATTTCTGAAAAAGGTAGAAGCTTTTTGCAGAATAAAAAGTGGGTTATCGACTATCGACTACTTTCCATGTAAAGAAACAACACACACACCCCAAAAATCTCGATCAAGAAAAGGGAGTGAGGTAGATTGAAAGAGTCAATTTAGAAGACATTACATAACATAACAAAACAAAACATAACGCTGTACATTATTACAGATAGAAGAATATGGAAAGACAAAAATGATAAAATCAAGAAAGATAATACCATTCATTCAATTCATTGTTGGTGATTAATTATCAGAGAGGGAGAACAATAAATACTGATTCTTGCATTCAACGACACAACATTTGGATCCACTCATAACGGCTTTTTGTGAATTACTACTAGTAGTGGTGCTAATTCTGATTTGTTGTTTCGATATTTGCCAGTTTGTTGGGGTCACTCGCTAGTAGGCAACATATCATGCATGTCGGCAAGGGACTGTCACGTTTCTACCTTGATTTGATTTGCGGGTTCAAAAATCAAAATAATTATTATTACGTATGCTTATAACATCGTGATTTATTAGAGGATTGTGATTTACAGATGATATTTTTTAATGCTCGTGAATAAATGTTAACAAGTAAATTTTCAACTCAACTTAATAACCTACTACACCTGCACCGTGAATGTGACACATTGAAATTCAAAGATATGAGCTATGAATACGATTTGAGCAAAATTGAAAGGTATGACCAAAATGATAATAATGGTATTATCATAAGTGACTTGGCCAATGGAAGGGTTTGAGTGTTATTGTTGGTGGGGGCCAAGGTATATGGTTTGTTCCTGATTTCATTCAATAGGTAGTAGTAGTAGGCCTACCAAGTGCTCAAAATATCAATTATTTAGAATCTCATACCTGTCTGTGCCATTGGGAAATAGGAATCAAATGTAGGCATGTAGTTACCTCATTAGTCAATTGTCTCATGAAAATTTCTATGTGAATCATGGGAGTTACTACTTACCATATTGTGTGGGATTTTGCCCATCCTTGACATGCACATATTTTAAATTAAATCGGTGTAATTGTACTTGCATTGTACTCCATATTAATAACAGATGATTATTTATTTTTAAAATGAAAAAGAAGTTCTATTTTCAAAGTGTGAAACTAGCTTTGGCCTTTTACCTATCGACCTTTTGTTCAAGCAATTGAGTTTCGACCAAAATTATAGGAGTGAACGAGCATCTGGTAAACCTTTATGTTTAAGTATTAGTAGTATTAAATTATAAACATCTTGTTTTAGAAGATGAACATCCGGTAATCATATACTTCCTCCGTTTCGATTTGGAAGTCCTGCGGGACCAGGCACCGGATTTAAGAAAAAAGTGATAAAGTAGGAAAGATGGTAATAAATTATGAATATGATTGGATAAAGTAGGAGAAATATTGAATAAAGTATGAGAGATAATGTATAAATTATGAGAGAGATTTTTTATTTAAGTTAAGTGGACTTTCCGACCGGGACAATTCAAAATGAAAATTCAGAACTTCCAAACTGGAATGGAGGGAGTATATGTTTTGATAAGTACAAGTGGGCCTTCAAGTTTTGTAATGAGGTGAGACTTCAGTCACTCAAGGCTCTCTTACAGATCAAGCTGGCCCTACGGCCCAATCCAATGAAACCCAGACTTGCTCGGTTATATGGCACTTTCAGCAAATATAAAATTCCGCCCATTTGTTCATTTTTGGATAGTACTAGTAAAAATGACACGTAGAGCCTGCATGTTACTAAAATGTCATGAATATATTTTATTTATTATTTTTGAAAATGATTTTGTTGTGAATATAGTATAAATTTACATGTAAGTAAGTAGATAAATTTACATGATAATTAAGTAGACCAATCTAAACATGAATTTGTAAACTGAGTAAAATGGCCAAAATGAAAAGTTAAGCATATCACTTGCAGAACATAAATGAACATGTTAGGTGATTATTTGAAACATCTATCAAATCATGCATATTATGAGATTGTGTGCTAATCATGTATTTGGAAATGCACACTACATGATCACAATGAACGTGCGGGCTGATTGGAGTAGCATCTAAATGTCCATTTGAATGCTACTTGGTATTTTTGTGTTTGTTATAGCATTAAAATGCCGAAGATTGAAATTGCTCTACAGTAGCAATAATTTTCTCTACATATATAACAAATTTATAATACACTATCAAATTACAATTCTATATCAAACATGATTTTAACAATCCCACTACAATTCCGATCACTATTAAGACATTTAAATCGGGGCATTTAAGTTGCATGCCAATTAGTCCCTGAGCCTCTGGTAAAATGGTATTATATGATGATGTTAAGAATTAATTTTATGAAAGTTGAATATGAAGGTTGAAATATGTGCACCAAGAATTCAACTATGTTCAGACTCTCAATTTGAATAACGTATGGAAAAAATCATTAAAACATCTCAGAATTCAGCTATGATCTTCATTAGACACACCTGAATGGTAAGCTTCATGCATCACCATCATTTGTTTGACTGATTAAACAAAACGATGTTGACGATTTATCTCCCAAACATCATACGTTGGTTGAACCCAAGTGTTTTCGGTATCAATTTTGATAAGATGATGAACTTCAATCTTGCCGCTACAACTCGAGCTTGAAATCCAAATAAAAAAGAAAATCAGGTGATGATCTCCAACAAAACACCTGTGACAACAATATTCGATGTAAGAGAAGAAGTGTTGACAAGATAGATTTCTTGGATGTTACACATGAATGTAATTAAATTCATTCTAAACTCTATTAAAAATACTTAATGTAAAACACAACACAACGGGTGAGTGGATTAAGTTTTATCATGCATATCAGATCTGGAAAAAGTTTATAAATACTAGTTTGATTTTTAGATGGAACGGATCCATAAATAAGTTATATGACCACCCTACCCCTCCACAAATTAAAAGGAGATGAATGTAAGTTCTCCAGTTCAACATATATTGTAACAACTTACTGCGTAGCCTTCCTGTAACTTATGGGTAACTCCAAAAAATGATGTGGTTGCTTGCTTATGTTAATTAGCATTCAAAAAAATGAAATAGAAAGAATTAGATGTTAAAAAAACAGATTGTGCGCTTAAGAGAGATAAATAATAGGTGGAATTTCATGATTGTTAGCATTAGAATAAACATGATAGGTACATGTGACTACGACTGCATCAAATTGAGAAAAAATTTCAGGGTAAACCACATTTCTAGTGTAAGTCCCATCATATCCCCATATGCTTCCATTCTTAATTAACACTTTGGTGGTTGTTGCAGAGACACCTCTTGAGAAATCAACATATAATTGTCCATGAAGACATGATCTGTCAAATATACTCCCACATATGGTATAGTTTGACCTTGAAATTTGTTAATCGTTAGCGCAAAACTTAACCGCACTAGAAATTGCCTTCTTGTCAATTTGAAAGGTAGGTTTGCATCATCTATAGTATGCAGAGGCATACGCGGAAGAAAAAGTCTCAGTCCCTTAGATTCACTAGTTAGAATTTCTGCATCTATAAAGTTTATGCCAAAGTCGTGACAAATTAGCCTCATTCCATTGCAAAGCCCTATTCTTGGATCAATGTTTCTCAAAAGCATGATTTGGCTCCCTCTCTTTACAATTAATTTGTGAGGTGGCAGATTACCAGGACATAGTGAATTTATGAATTCGGGAAGATACAAATTATGTGTATCATCATCAACATAATCAAATGAATAAAATGTAGTTTCATTATCACCAAGAAAGGCCTGTAGTATGATGTCATTCAACTTATTGACCTCGTCATTTCTGGGAGTTATACTTCTCCTGTGTCATGTAATCAGGATCCATGCAATGGAATTGCAATTCTGGAAATATGAAATCAATCAATTGATTTACTGAATTTTCATTTTCCCATGGAATCACCATAGATCCAGGTATTTTAATCATATCTTCTTGGAGTACAACCTCTTCACCATTACCAATGCGAAGAAGAAAGTCAGAGAAACTTTGATCAGTGTGGGCTCTAGCGTTAGTTGTCAATCGAAGAAGTTTTACCCATGGCCAAATATGTGATGGAATCATGCTTGAGTGTACAGATTGCGATCTTGAACCTGCCATCACTATATGAACAACTTGTCGGAAGTCGCCACCAAAGACCATGACTTTTCCATTGAAAGGCAAGTCTACTTGAAACATATTTCTAAACGTGCGGTCAACAATTTCTATTGCCTTTCTGTTAGCCATTGGTGCTTCATCCCAAACAATTGCAGATGCTTGATTTATCAACTTACATAGTTCTGATTGCTTGCTAATATAGCACATTGATGCTGAGTCAAGTTTTATAGGAATTTTTAACCTAGAATGTGCAGTTCTCCCTCCTGGAAGTTGGTTTGCTGCAATACCAGATGTTGTTGTAGCAAGCATAATGTGGCCTTCTTTATGAAAATTTGCATGTAAAGCTCTATATAAGAATGTCTTTCCAGTTCCGGCTGGACCATCTACGAAAAATACACCACCTCGCCTTGAAATTTTGGCTTGTTTGATGGTATGAAATGCAACAACCTACTCTGGATTCAACTTTTGTTCAGCACCTAGATCATCATTTGAAATTGGGATTGATAGCTCTTCTTCCATTAAAGTAGATGCGGTTTCATCAAGGGAAAATGCAGGAGCAACCTGAGGCGAGCCGTAGTCATTGATAGATTTTTCGTGTTGTAGAAGCAATCTATTAAGTTCATGGAGAAACCTGTTTGTAGCATATGAATTATTTGTAGCCCATTGGGAAATAAAATCTTGTATCATGTACTCGTGATTTTCATCCCATAATGTACTTACTCCAGTTGGTTGACAGAAAATCAGAATTGTTGCACATAGTCTTCTAAGAGCATGAGGCATTCTTACAGAACGAGCCTCAACCAAACACTCTCAGATACTATCATCTTCGTGAAGTAGCCCAATTTTCTCAACTGCTTGCTTAAATGTCATGTAAGAAACACCATCAACAGTTTTAAGATCATGAAAAAATTTAGGTCCTCGTACATAATTTAATAATAGACGTAAGTAGAACCTTTCTCCTTCATTTGGTGATGCAGAACACATACACCCAATCACCCGCTGAGGTGAAACCCTTCGCTGCCAAACTCTAGATCCTTCAATCCATCTATAGTACAATGGAATACTATATAAGTACTTATTTGGCTCTGTCCCTTCATTATGTGCTTTGAAAAATTCTGTTAACATGGTCCGAGAATTGCGAGGGTCATTGACAACATGTGTAATCGTGTCATTAGCATTATATCGAACTTGATGCATGTTTTCAAGATGTAATTGCAATCGTACGACTGATGGGTACATTCGAGTGAACTTAAATATTCTCCATAAAGCCTCTTGGGGGGGGGGGGGGGGGGGGGGGGTGGCAAATATATCTACCATTGACATACCTGGTGACTTCATCATTGTTTTGGACCAGGCGTATTCTAGTGATGCGCAACCAGGTCCTTTGTAGACATATTTATATAAATTCTTGACACTCTTGATGTTGCTGCAGATCTCTACATTGATGTGGCAATCATACTTCAACAGTAATCAAGTGTTATAAGGAACAACTCATCTTTTATCAACCACCTTCAGTCCAGCTCTATCTAAAATAATATATCTATTATCATTCCGACGCCGATATACAGGGTAAGAATCACTGCCATGTAGTGTGCATTGAGAAAATTGCTTTGGATAATTCTTAGTGCAACCTTTAGTTGTCATGCAGGGGCAGTTGTATTCATTGGTCTACATGGATCATGTATCATGTGTCTAAGAACAACTTCATATAATAAAGGTTCATCTTCTTGGATTGGTATTTCAGCACGGACTACTTGGTCATATGCATAAGCGGAGTTGAGCTTGTCATGGTTGTCCAAGATAACCAACATATGTACGTGAGTTAATCCACGTTTCTGAAACTCAACAACGTGAACATATGCTAGAACGTTTCCTAGAACTAGTGTAAATATCTTTTTTTTAGTTCCACATACTTTGCTCGAAAGACCCTCGCAACCAAATCCAGTCGATCTTGAGCTGTTTGACCAGGAAACAACTACTCATTTATCTCAATCCAGTTGATGTTGCATGTCATAGTGATGAAAAGATCTGGCTTTCCATATTTTCAAACTATGGCCATAGCATCTTGGTAGCGCAGGTACATATCTCTTGGACTTCATGTGAAAGAAGATGGCAAAATCGTACGTTGTCCAACGTTTGCTAGATTTACAAAATAAAAAAAATTAAGTTGATGTGTCTAAAAATGTAGATGAAAATGCATAAGTTCAGGAAAAGTTAGAGAATTGTAGAATAAAACTATATTACCTGCATCATGTTCCCCAGCCTACAAGCAATCCTGTAATCCTTGATACAACTCTGCTCTTATCTTTTGTTGCTGACTTTTTATAAATCTCAACCTCTGTGTTTCAATCTTCACGTAATTATCTACAACATATTGTTGTAGTAGTCGCCCTCCGTATAGGAAAATAGATGGATTTGCTGAGCGAATCTAGAATTCAGATGAAATAATAATAATTACACTTGTTCATATGTAGTAAACGAATAATGAATCTTGTAGATGAAATTAAGCAAGTATAAATTTTCATAAACAATAAATCATAAAAAAAAAAAAAAACATGTAGCATATATGCATAGTAGTCACATCATGAGACTTGGATGTTGTAAACTGTGCAGCTCTCAGAATCCCATCCATAGGTTCCATAAGGTAAGAATAAGGGGTATTGCAATGGATCATAATAACCCGAGAATTCTAGGAGTTGGATTAAATGCCCTCCAACTGTTTGGATTACTATGTCTTTGTTATTAGCTACACTTACCCCTTCATCGACTGATATGATAGCAGCTACTTCTGATGCAGGTGGTAGTACATATTGTCTCTCTGTCACATGCCTTTCCTTTATGATTAACTTGCATTGAATCAAATCAGGATGTGAAACAAGTTGTCGGAATGTTTTGACAAATGGATTGCATTGATGCAATATGCGTTGTATCTTTTCAACTATGCTTCTTCTCAATCCAGTGCTCTTGGAAATAAGATGTTTAGTCTCGTTTTCCGTGTCATAAATGTACATTTGAATATATCGAGGCATGTTTACTGTATTCGGTAATAAAGAACCTATCTTGTGATAGATTCCTCCATATGCTCTGAATGTGTACATCCCTTGACCACTGCCAACAATGTCATCATTTCTACACCCATGGACGTAAAAGAGAAAATATGATTGTATTGACGAACCATTTTCCTGAACATTTTTGCTTCAGCAGAGTCACCAACAAAAAGATCTTGTAGCTCTGGAGGGACATGAGTTTCTGGAAGAGAAATCTTTCCTTTTTTTGCAACAAAAGTTTTGGGATTCACCACCAAACAACAAAGCACGACAATAAAATACAACTGCCAGGTTGCGGGAGTTTGAATGATTTAAAGCCTCTTGATTCTGTGTAATTTCTTGCAACACTATGATGATAGCTGTGAACTCTTGCAAAGTTTTCAGGTATTGAGTTTCTAGTGTTGGTGTTTCGATGCAAGGGTTCAATATCAATAATCTGGACAGTTGTGTCATCAACTGCAAAGAGATATGTACAATGATAAGAATTAAAATTGCATTGAAGTGGTTGGTTAGTTGGAGAAATTATTATAACTATTGAGAATGATTTAAAAATTAAGAAAATTGAGTAAAGTAAGTTAAAGCCAAATTGCTAATAATAAGGACAATACATAGAAGATACATCAATACCATCTATATTTGGAACAAATGAGTATGAGGTTGATCCTTCATGCATGTTTGATGGGGGTCTATCGGAGGGAAACGGGTTATGATATAGAGGTGTAAAAACACACGTTCCAACTGTTAATGTTTGCACGATGAGACAAAATTAAGAGAATATAGAACATAAAGAAAGTTGCTAATATGTACAGTAAAACAAAGTGCAAGAACCTGTATTTGATGGACTATGTTGTTCTAAATTGGATGCTAGTTCAGACACATTACCATGATCTGGAGCGAACTTATAATTATTTTTAAAACAAATAACTTTGTGTTAGTAATTTTTTTAATACAAAATGTATACGATAATATGGATATATATAATTTTATTGTGGCACCTGTATGTAGTCAATCATGGTCATTGCGGTTGCGGTAATTTTGTCGTCTTCGAGCCAGATATGCATCTCTATCTTCAGTAGTCATTGCATGTCGTCGTTCTGTTTCCCGACATTAGGTAAGCAAAGAGGGACATTCTCTCTGTTATATTGTACGTAGTTAAGAAAAGTTAAGGTATGCAATCTCTTGATCTTAACCGGTCAACCTGAGTATCATATCAGTCCTACTCTGAAACAGTAATTACATATATATATATATCTGAAGCATGTATCCAAACTTAGCAGTAACGATAGAAAAATTAAGTTAAACTGATTGTAGTATGTAATACAATGATTTGAAGGAAGATAATAACACAAACAAATTTGTTCTCATGTCCATTTATCAAATAAAGCAACAACTTTTGTTTGGCAGAATAGGTGTTGTTACTAATGATTATATTGAAGAGGCAAGAGTAATAAGATTTAAAACATTAAGTGGTCGTTGAAAATTCTGAAGTTGCAATGTTGAAGGTGTCAAAGCCAAGATACAGTGGACTTGAATTTACAAACTTGTTATATTCATGTTTAGCTATAGAGAACAACTTAGATAACATGAATAAGTATTTCTACAGGAACAACAAAAGCTAAGAACTGATCAGGAATAGCTTAACTAAAACAATCAGGTTTCTAACTTTCATAGAAAGTCTATACTAAAAAGGATTAGCCTGAGATGCTAGAATATTTTCAATACATCATATTGCAAATTGTCATTGCATTAAATGGAACTAGCTCATACCACCTTCTTCCAATTTGAAGCATTGTCACTGTAATTAATTGTCTCAAAAGAAACATGAAACCAAGAAATTAATTAGAATTTACTGTAATAGTATAATCAATGGATTGATTAGCAGAGGTGATCTTCTTTCCACTAGCACCGTGTACCTCAATATAAAATTAATTTTTACATTGTGAGAGAGCAAACTCAATAATTTGAAAAGAAGACAAAGGAGTAATTTGGAAACATACATGTGCTAATCAATCTATTGACGGTAATGAATTTCGTTAAATATCTCGGTACTATTAAGGAAGGGGAGAAGAGAATTACAGTTGCTTGAGTTACTGGAAAAAAACCTCCTGTAATTTGGGGAGACGATGATCGACGGTCGAAATTTTATTCAAATTTAGTAATCCAACAGTCCAAGTTTATTTTATTCAAACTGATTTGGTGTCACATAAAAGGACTTTTTCACCCCAAAATCAATTCAATATTTACTCAATTTGTGAGATGAAGTAGTTTTTTAGAGAGGACAAAAATGACAATATGGTAATTTAACTGCTTGGAAACTGACGTTTGTGAGTAGAAAATGTATCTGTAACCTTTTATTTTTTTCAAGAATATACCACATTAAACAATCCAATTAAGTGTTTCTGTCATATTGCAAGTCTTGGATACAATTTTGATGGAGATGACAAACTTGAATTTTCACCTCCAATATTTTTAATCTGTATTTTGCTACATGACACTAAACTTTAAGTTTTAATATAATATTTTACTCATCATACGAATCAAAACTATTCTTAAACTATACAACATAATCTAGCAAAATTTATAATCAACGCGGACCTGACCAAACATACTAAATAAGATTAAGAAATACAATAATTGGGGGTTCTTTTATTGTTTTTGAAACGGCTAAACATTTTATTAATACTTCCTCCATCCCGCTAGAAGTGAAACAATTTTTCATTTTTGACGTCCCACCAAAGTGAAACAATAATCCATTTATCTAAATAACCCCACAATACAACTCATTTTCAACCACACATTATTGAGCCGCATGTACTTTTCAATCTCAAACTCATTCTTAACAACATACTACATATTTTTCTTAAAAATCATGTATTTGAGATATGTTTCATTTTAAATGGGACGGAGGGAGTAATAGCTAAGAGCACAAGTAATGCTTCAACATGCAAATACAACGGAAAAGAGTCACAACATTCAAATTAAAGATCAAGTTCTAAACCATGACTAATTACCAGAATCAAACCGTCATAAATTAACATGAAATTCATATCCCAACACCTGAATCTACTCCACCAGTGGATGAAAACTTAAAACATGCATCTCAAAACTGCACAATCTGCAAAGATTTATGTATTCACCATCACATGGAATCTCGACCTCTCGAACATTTACATATTAGGATACAATCCACCATCAATTCATTGGTACAAATCCGGCAGTGTCTATTTTATCGGTGTCTGCACTTTTGTGTATGTTGGTTTGGTGCATCCATCAACCCTCACGACACTAAAGTTGTTTTTTGGTTAGTATTAGACATGCCCAACATGACAACAGTGGAATCGAAACACCATAGAACCACTCCGGACCCATTCTTAATCACGTTATCCACTCTATGTCATATTTCAAGTCACTTAACAAGTAATTTAAGACATGGTCAAAGGTCCTTCATCATACAATAGTTGGGGATGAGGAGGTAAAAGTTGAAAGTTATGTATAGGACAATTAAAATGATATTTATACAGATAAGATACTTCATCTGTTCCGTGAAATAAGACACAAAACTTTTTGGCGTTGTTTTTAATGCAGTCAATTATTTATTATAATAATATGAATATTAAATTAGTTAGTGGAAGTTTTTAATTAGTGGAGGTACTTTTTTAGTATAATATGAATAATAAAGTAGTTAGTAGAGGTATTTTTTTACTATTTTTTGAACGTGTTTATTTTCGTAGGACATCCATAAAAGGAATACATGTCTTATTGCACGAGACGGAAGAATAAGTATTTTATATTTTGCAGGTGAATTAAGAATAGTATAGGAAACCACTTTATAATTCATGTGATGACAATTAATTAATGAAAGAACTATGTTCCCTACCTTTTTTCATTTATCAATCTCATATATATATACAAATATCTATAGTTAGATATAATAAGGAATTATAATTCAATAATACTTCTAAGTACTAACATTAAGGAGTCATAATCTAATTATACATCTAATACTCCCCCTCAGTCGAAACGGGAGTTTGATGAACGTTGATAATGTCCTGAAAATCGTCAAACAATACTTGTGGAAGTCCTTTGGTGAAAAATCGACCCATAGGTAAGAATCAACAGATTTCATCCATGACGTTCTACGTTGATGTTGTACGAGACCAGACGAGGCAAAATGTATGACTGAACGATGGACGATACCATGGGCAGTTGGTTATGGGCAACGAGGACCCAAATATTGTACCCTACTCCAGTGAGGTGCTCGAGTCTGTAAGAGTCGGGTAGAAGAAATTCACCCAGAGCAGACATAGAGAGACATCCAAAATAGGAGAGGATATAAGATCACACAGAGGTGGAAAAAAAAGGATCAATAAGTGATCACATAGAAATAGTCCTGAGTAGGCAGAGAGAGGTCAGCATGTGACTACAATAGTCCAAGATACAGCGGAGCAAGAGCTTCAAACAGCTAGCTCGAACGATTGGAGATGGAACAAAAAACTCGCGCACTCTAACCACAAAAGGAGCTTTGGACTAGGAAGCTGTGTGGGATGGTTTGGTGGAGCGTCAGGTTGATCTGGGGATGAGGAGAACCCTTTTGATCAGGAAATCGATGACGCGTGGAGAAAACGCAACAGTAGACCGCAGGAGAAAAAACAACTCAACTGCATAAGAAGAAGAGAAATCCACTGCACAATCAAAAGAAGAAGACCTGGTCGGAGGATTGTTCGTCGGACAAGAGGGCGATCGACGATCGCAAGTAATTGCATAGGCGGTCGATGAAGATCGAACAGGCTGTGGCGATCGTTGGACAAGAGAACGACGATTGCGGGCAACTTCAGGAGGATAGAAGAAAGTTTGACAGATTGAAGAAAATTTTTTGAACATGGGAGGGTATCGACAACTGTGGGTTGTTCGATCAGAGGAGAAGTTCGATAGATTAAAGAAAACTGTTCGAACAAGGGAGGGGATTGATAGCAGTGGGATGTTCGATCAGAGGAGAACTCGAAAGAGGTATGCGAAGGTGAGGTTTTGTATATACATGAATATATCGGACGTGAGGTTCTGTATATAGGAGTTCTGCAGCGGAAGATAAAGGAGAGAAAAGATACAAAAGAGATATAGGCAAGGACAATCACATTGGTTACAGTGAGGGAAAAGATGAGTGATTACCTGGCGAAAATATCATATGAGATCGGATTATAATTTTCAGCAATCTGCTGCTTAATTGAGAACGCAGTTTGACCTATTAAACCTGATTTAATTCCGATCTCCACCGTCCAGATTGTAGTTCCACGAGTTATTTTGCTGCTGTCAAATTTTTGTGACGATCTAACGGTTGAATCTCCAAGAAACTCCATTTTCCTCAGACTGCATTGTGCTGTCAAGCTATACGAAAATTGTCTTTTCTTCACAAAATTCATTGAGGGAAAGAAGGAGATACATGATCAATATTCATTGGAGACTTACATCGCTCACTCTGATATAAAAGAACTATTTTTCTTACGTCTTTTCATCATTAATCATATACATACATACATACATATGTATATATATATATAAAATAAGACATTTTAATTTAATAATATTTTAAAATATTAACATTAAAGAGTATTAATTTCATCATACTTCTGACAATTAACTAGCTAAACAAATAGACGTGTCTCTTCTCGAGGGATGATCGGACGGTCAAATAAGATCCAATGTGAAATCCACGATCGAACGGCCAGAATGTGATAGACGGTGGCCGGCCAAACAATTATGAATATATTTATTAAATTAAAGAAACAGCCCAGCAGATCTTGAAAATATCAGACAGGACCAGCTGCTATTCTCATCTTCTTACATCACCCGACCGCCTCTACTTGTCCGTAACCCAATAACCAACGACTCTATCCTTCGACATGCATCTCCATGTCATTATTTAATAATGTAGCCTCACACCCAATAACTATATACATTAGCGTCATTATTTAATAATGTACCCTCACACCCAACAACTATATACATTAACGTCGAAATGTAATTTTTCAATGTAAAGAGAATATATTAAAAATTTTAAGAAAATTATTGGACAGTTTGCAAATTAAAAACTCCAGTTTAGTTGTATCGCTTAGAATTGAATTTTTGTGGAATAGAACTCCATATAATTTTGATGACAAGATGTTTAAACATGTTTTTATAACTTTGAAATTATTTATTATTTATTATTCTGAACGGAATGTATTAATTGTATGATACATTTACCAGTACCGTGTATATTAGAGTTTGGATTACCATAAATATTATAATTTTATTTTAAACAACAGGCATTATAATTAAATATTGTATGTATGTGATATTTATGATTAGATAAATTAGATATGAGAGGTGGGTACATCAAAGTTGATCATTTAACAAGTAAACAAAAGAAACTGGACCAATAAAATAAAGTAGCCGTTGCGAGATTCTCTTTATATTATCTCCTATTTAAGGGCCAATGCTTCATCATTCAAGAAAGTTTATTTGTAATCCCCATTTTCCAAAGTCCTCAAAGTTCACACACACACACACACAAGTTCTAATTTTTGTACTTCTTGGAGTTCTTGAATGCATATTTATATGAAAATCTTGTTGCAAGTATAGTTTTCCCTTGTAAATCATAGATTATCTTTCTAGCTAGCTACAGAGTCTTTCATTTCTTAATTGTTACATCTAGGATTAATCGTTTTAGTCAAGGGCTTCTGATCTGGTTTTTGTTTGGATCATTTCCCTGTTACTCTTCTTGATTAGTTCTTTGATAAAGTTTAAATTCAATCTTGTTACTTTTCTTGATTAGTTCTTAGATAAAGTTGAAATCTTGTTACTTTTCTTGATTAGTTCTTAGATAAAGTTGAAATCCTGTTACTTTTCTTAATTTGTTCTTTGATAAAGTTGAGATCTTTTTCATCAATCATGATGATGATTGATAGAAGAGCTAGTAGTTTTTCAATGGAAATGTTTCATGGCCATGGATCATTGTCCCCAGATCCATACAAATCCCAGCCCAAAAGAATAATCAACAACCACTTTGTTGCAGCAAACATGCAGCAAATGGGGATTTTACAAGCTCCACACCCACCTTTTGTATCCCAATCCTACCCTCCATACTCCCACAACCACCACCAACCACCTCTCCTCCCTCTCCCCACCGCGGATCACCGTCGTGATGCGACCCTAAACCGAGGCCTCTCTTGCCCACCTGTCAATAAAAGGGTCATCAACCCTACTAGAAAACCAAAATCTCCCACCAAAAAAGATGCAAGAAACTCACCAAAGAAGTCTACTCTAAGTTCATTGTCTACTACCAGTCTTAAGGGTTTGTCAAAGGATGTTCATATGTATAGCAAGAACAATACTACTAACTTTGGTTCTAGCAGTAATAGTTCTAACAAATTAGCTAGTGTTAATAATAGGAAAGGAGTGGAGAATAGACAGGTAGTACTAGAAAGTAAAATGTTCTCAGGATCAGTGGCAGACACAACAATTTCACCTCCTCCAAGCAGCTTGCCTTTGCCCACTTTTTCGATGAGGTCAAAGCTCGGCTGCAAAGTGCAGGCCGGAGGGATAGATACCGGTGCGATAACTGATGATCTCAGGCGTCTTCTTCGCATTCATTGAATGTCGAATCGAAGGAAGGAAGATTGTGCTAGCTGTTGTTGCTGTTTATTGTGAAGCCATTTCAAAATAGTTCCTCTTCTTTTTCATGTATGTTTATTAGTTCATTTCCTGTTGGTGTTGTTTACTGGAGAACATGTAATTGTGAGCACCTTCTGTTGTTTATTTTTTTGTAATAGGGGGTGCTTGCTTAACTTCATGGAATTGCTTCTTCTTTTTAAGATAGAACTTTGTTGTAATACTCTTTCTTGGAATTATGTGTAACAAAGAAGTTTCTTTTATTAGTTGAGATCAAATAAAGAAGGTTTCTGAGCTGATATAAGATAGACTATGTAATTGTATTAACAATAGAATAATATATATATTAAAATTCTAGTTAGATTAGTCTCTTGTCTACTTATAGGTTTTTTTAATTTGTATATATATATCCCTTGTTATACTATGAATACACACGAATAATTATTCGATATTCCTACGTGGTATCAAGTCAGGTTCTGTCCTCATATCATTAAACAACTTTCTCCGCCTACTCCCTTCTCCCGCAAATCGCCGATTGCTACTTTCTTTCTTCCCTGCCCGACATGTGTTGCTACTTTCCCTTTTTGTCGATCAATATACAACCTTCCCTCGCTTGTTTCTTCTTCGGTCGAACTCCACTAAAAGCCGATAAAACAACCTTCTTGTTCGATCCTCCTCATCGAGCACCATTAGGCCCTTTTTCCGCTTCATATCTCGATCAAACAGCCAACCAAACTCCCCATATTTGCTCCCTGTTTTTTCGATTATCAAGACCACCAAAACTGCCACCGGTTTTCACTCGGCTCTCGTCGTTACCAACGCCAAGGCTCTCCTACCTATCATCCTTGACCTTGAAACAGCTTGCTATTATGAATGGTCAACCTTGTTCAAAGTCCAAGCCAATGTCCATGTTGTACTTGAACACATTATCCCGCCTAGATAACATCGAGCTCAACGCAAGAAGACGGTCCTGCTCTTTGAAACAGCTTGACAACATAGTCCTTCAATGGATGTACGCCACCGTTTTTCCATACATCCTCTCCTCTATCCTTGTCAGTAATGACAACGTCGAATCTGCCTGGAATCGAATTCACCAAAATTTTCAGGATAACCAGAATTATCGTGCCGCCTTCCTTGACACCGAATTAACCAATTTACAATGGTGAATTTTTCCTTAGTGATTGCCTACTGCAATCGCCTCAAATCTCTCCGACCAACTTGTCAATGTTGGTTCCCCTGTCTCGGATCGTGCTTCATACCTTATCCGGCCTACTTGAATTCTACTCTACTTTTGTTACCCATATTCAACAAAACAAATCTCTTCTAACTTTCTCCCAACTTTGTTCTTGCTTAAGCTTACACGACACCACTGTCATGGAGAGAGCTCGTGATGCCGGCGCCGGGTCCTCTACGGCTCTTGTTGCCCAATCTAATACAAATATATAATTATTCGATATTCCTACAATTTACTTACTCCATTCCTAAGGACTTCACATTTAATTAATTAATCATTAATCAACAAAACAAAGGAAAGTGAAAATTTTAAATAGATATAATTATAAAGAATGAATACAAATTTGATCACCCTAAACAATGAATTATGATGGAGATATGTAGATTCATGTTGCACTACCTTCATATATTTTAAAGATTGTATCTCAATTGCCATATATATTAAATATTGTATAATACAATACATTAAAGCACTGCTGTGTATTAGAAAAAATAATTTCCCATATATCATGCCCAAATCCAAACCACGTGCAATTACATCTAGAACTTCACCAAAATATCGCGACATCCATATTGTTGTTTAAAACATTTATATTGTTATCAAAATTCATATATTTATGTATAAGAAAACACAATCGTTAACAAAATAGACATTATGATTAATAAAATTAATATTTTTATTAACAATAATATAATTCCGATATCTAGATAAGAAACTGATTGATATAGAATTTGAGTGACCTTTTTTAATTGAAATTGGATCTTTGTGTATAAAATGTTCGATTTGAGTGGGGAGATAGCCACTCCAACGGTATAAAAAACAGGGCCTAAATGTTTCTCTAAAAATTTGTGACTTTCCATACCATTTTTAGTATTTTACAAATACATTCATCTATAGGACTTATTCGATATTAGTGACGATGGATTTATGCCGTTGGGCGTTGGGAAACTATTGTAAAAACTTGTGACGTTCCATACCATTTTTAGTATTTTACAAATACATTCGTTTATAGGACTTAATCGATATTAATGATGATGGATTTATGCCGTTGGGCGTTGGGAAACTATTGTAAAAATTTGTGACGTTTCATACCATTTTTAATATTTTACAAATAGGACTTAATTGATATTAATGATGATGGATTTATGCCGTTGGGCGTTGGGAAACTATTGTAAAAATTAATGTTGACGTCTATATCACACTCAAGCAGCCTTGGAGTTGATATTATTGGCTTGATATAGACGGACGTAGAGTTATCTCACGACGTATGATCGGCACGATATCATTTTTTAAAATTGATTGTTTGGCGGTGATTAAATCACCAAGTTATCATATACTCTATAATAATTTCAGACTCTTTTGTACTGTTACTTTCCAACATGTAGCACAACTGCACAAACTGAAACATGTGTTGTCCCATGAACTCTCACGGTCAGATACAATACTATGGATTAGGTGACTTACCTTCATGATTTGAGGTTTTCTTAATTAGATGTAATGTTTTATCTAATTTGATTGAATGAATGTCTCACCCTCACATCCTAGAAATCAATTTCATAATTTCAATCATGCTCCTGGATACAGTTAGTAGTTGTATCGTAATAGTAAAAATTCTATAAATTAATAATATTAAAATTAAAATATTTTATTAATTTAGTAAAATATTATTATATTGATAAATTAATAATTTATTAATTTAAAAAGGGTTTACATATGACCTTTAAATTACTTTAGACACTGTAAAATTCGTTCGGCGAATCCAACCGGCTCAAGTGATTAAAACGATTCAAATTTTGAAGAATACATTCGTGAGCTTGACAACATGATTACGGCCTTACGGGTATTTATTATCGATACAAAATGAATGTGAATCATTTGCTAGATTATCTTGGTGAAAATAAGTAATATTACGAAGTTCAAAGCATTGAAGAAATTGTGGCAGATACCATTCAAAATTCGGACGATGACGAAGTTGAGGATGATTCAATAGTTTTGGAACGAGTCACTCGAAAAAAACATTGCAAGCATTAACAACTCTTCACAACTTTTTGTTGCAACTCTTAAATGTAATGGGAGATTCAGTGAGGAGATTCAAAGATAAATTCAATGTAGATTTGAAGTTGAACAAAAAAACAAATGACTATAGATTAATTTTTAACTAGACATTCTTAAAATTTTTAAGTGTATCACACACACACAAAAACACACATATATAGAATATTTTAGTAATTATTAATTTATAATTTCGTTGGGACCAATATATATATACTAGAATTTTAAAAAAGTTATTATCTTATTATTTTATCGATTATGATTTAATTTTGTACTAGTCCCAAGTTGAAACTGAATAAATTATTAATTTTATTGAGATAATTAATTTATCGCGTATTAATTTATAAAGCTTTAAAATCTAAAAATAATTTTCGATAATTAAAATTTTTCGCCCTAACATCCAAACAAATATCATCCTCCGAACTCCAAATTGATTGTAAATCCGTAAAACCAACGACGGGTCCAGGTTACTTGCAGAAATGGGTCGTTTCTCCTCTGTTCTTTCTCATTGTCTTGCTAAAGTCTACGCTTGTAGTCTAGGGACAGTGCTTTGAAAAAATAGCAACAACACATGGTTGCCTTACATACATCAATCTCATTTAGACTAGTCTATTTACACTGTTGATGCTTGGAACAAAAATTCAATGCATCACATCTCATTGTTTATTGGGCTGCATTATTTGATTGATTCTACCTTCAAATTGAACTTATTATTGTATTGTATGTTGTTTCATGATCGCCAAGTTGATTAGGCAGCTGGGTATGTGAGCTTAGCTATCAAATGTACCAATCCAAAACACCAGTTGTGATTTTTGCACGCCAAGTGCTCGATGATATGCCGTAGATCTGGTTTTTGTATATGATGGGTTGTTACAGTGTTACTTATATTATGATCAATGTGAAAGTTTAACAAGTGTCTCATAGGGAATTAATTAGTTATTTTGGAGCCACTTTTGGTTTTGTCATTCTGTATCAGTTTCATCGTTTCAACTTGCTTTGGATGCAATGCATGATGATATTTTTATTTTTTTTCCATCAAGTATGAAGTAACCTGGGATTAATCTTATATTTCTAAACTAAAAGAGACAACCTTGTTTGGGGACCCCTTAACAGTTTGTTCACGTTACACAACACCATTATCCACCAAAATGTTACACCATGAATATCCATGGTCTTCCTTAGGCTTGTGGGGCAACAACAATTTTAAATAAAAAAAAAAATAGGTGATGGACTACTTGAGCCCCAAGGTCACCGACCTTGGGGCTCATTTTGAGCTACCACCGCCCTCGGTGGTGGCTCAAGGTTGGGGACACTTGTCCCCAACCTATTGGCCCAATTATATTTTTTTTTGTTATAATTATATTTTTACTTATCTTTTTTAATATCTTTTATTAAAAAATTAATTATATGTTCAACTTCTATATATAGAGACCAATATTTCTACATTTTACACACATCTAAATACTCCTCTTTCATATTTATTCTTAAACTCCAATTACATATCTCATATCAATTTTCTCCAAATGAATCCAAACAATCCATTTTACACAAACTACTCATCCGATTAT